>PVIH01007732.1:0-97815 GCA_004025045.1 Sigmodon hispidus
TTTTTTTTTTTTTTTTTTTTTTTTTTTTTTTTTTTTTTTTTTTTTTTTTTTAACTTGGGAAGCTTTTAATGCTTTTAATGACAGCTTCAATTTCCTTTAGGGTTATAGGTCTGTTTAAGTATTTAATTTGATCTTGATTTAATTTTGGTAAATGGTAACTGTCTAGAAAGCTGTCCATTTCTTCTAGGTTCTCCATTGTTGTGGAATATAGATTTTCAAAGTATGATCTGATAATTCTCTGGATTTTCTGGGAGTCTGTAATTGAGTTCCCCTTTTCATTTCTGATTTTGTTGATTTGGGTACTCTCTCTCTGCTTTTTGGTTAGTTTGGATAAGGGTTTATCTATCTTGTTGACTTTCTCAAAGAACCAACTCTTTGATTCATTGATTCTTTGTTTTGTTTTTTTTTTGTTGTTGTTGTTTCAATTTTACTGGTTTCAGCTCTAAGTTTGATTATTTCCTGCCGTCTACTCCTCCTAGGTGAGTTTGCTTCTAATTGTTCTAAGGCTTTCAGCTGTGCTATTAATTCCCTAGTGTGAGATTTCTCTAGGTTTTTCATATTGGCATCTAGTGCTATGAATTTTCCTCTTAAGACTGGTTTCATTGTGTCCCATATGTTTGGGTATGTTGTGAACTCATTTTAGTTAAATTTTAGGAAGTCTTTGATTTCTTTCTTAATTTCTTCCTTGACCCAGAGGTGGTTCAGTTGAGCGATGGTTAGTTTCCATGAGTTGGTAGACTTTCTGTGATCTTTGATGTTGTTGAACTTTAAGTCTAGGCCCTGGTGGTCCGATATGCTACAAGGAAGTATTTTCATTTTTTGTATCTATTGATATTTGCTTTATGACCAATTATGTGGTCTATTTTTAGAGAAAATTCTATGCAGTGCTGAGAAATATGTATATTCCTTTGTGGTTGGGTGGAAGATTCTGTAAAATATCTATTATATCCAGTAGCATCATAACGTGTGTTAGACTCATCATTTTTCTGTTGAGTCTCTCTCTGGTTGGCCTATCCAAGGGTGAAAGTGGGGTAATGAAGTCTCTCACTATAAGGGTATGAGAAGTGATGTGGGATTTGAGCTTCAGTAGTGTTTCTTTTTTTTTTCCTTTTTTATTTTGTATTTATCAAAAAAAAAACAGTAAAAAGAATTTAAAATGCGGAAGAGTTAACAATAACTATACAGAGGATAAGAATCATAAGCATGGCTTATCAAGGGTGGAAATACAAATAAGATTGCTACACATATATTATCTTTGTGTTCAGCTTTCCCTCTGAATTTTTTTCCATCCCTGTATATCCTTATTCAAGGTCTCTTCCTCTTTCCACCACATCTGGTCATTTTTCTTCTCTGCAACTTCCCATCCCCTCCCTGGGCAGGGAGCAGACAGTCCTATGGTCCCACTGACCCAATAATGCTTGGATCAGTCTCCACTCCTGGCCAAATCCAGTTCTGTCCCCCCTCCCTCAAGAGTGAGTCAGGTGTTCCTATAGTTGGACTGGGGTTCAAAGGGTCAGTCCAGGGTGTTTCTGATCCCAAGCTGTTCAGTGGTTGTGGTTTGCCGCTTGGGCATGTTTGGCTTTTTTTCTTGTTTGTTTGTTTAGAGACCACTAGTGAGTGAGTACATCCCCTGCTTATCTCTCTGAGACTGTGATACCTCACTCAGGAGGATATTCTCCAAATCCATCCATTTGCCTGCGAATTTTAGGATATCATTTTTTCTTACTGCTGAGTAGTATTCCATTGTGTAGATGTACCACAGTTTGTTAATCCATTCTTCAGTTGAGGGACATCTAGGTTGTTTCCAGGTTCTTGCTATTGCAAATAATGCTGCTATGAACATAGTTGAGCTAATACCTTTGGAGTATGAATGTGCCTCTTTAGGGTATACACCCAGAAGTGGTATTGCTGGGTCCTTGGGGAGATTGATTCTCAATTTTCTGAGAAACCTCCATATTGTATTCCAAAGTGGCTGAACAATCTTAGAATTCCACCAACAATGGAGGAGTGTTCCCCTTGCTCCGCATCCTCTCCAGCATAGGCTGTCATCTGTGCCTTTTATCTTAGCCAATCTAACAGGTGTTAGGTGGTATCTCAAAGTTGTTTTGATTTGCATTTCTCTGATGGCTAAAGATGAAGAGCACTTTTTCAGTGTTTCTTTTATATATACAATTGTCTTTATATTAGGGGCATAAATATTTAGAATTGAGATCTCACCTTGATCAATTTTACCTGAGATGAATAAGTAATGTCCATCCTGGTCTCTTTTCATTGATTTTAGTTTGAAGTCTACTTTGTTGTATATTAGGATGGCAATACCAGCTTGTTTCTTAGGGCCATTGGATTAAAAAATCTTTTCCTATCCCTTTACTCTGAGCCTGTGTCTGTCTTTGGGGTTGAAGTTTGTTACTTGTATGCAGCAGAAGGATGACTTCTGTTTTTTGGATCTATTTTGTTAGTGTGTATCTTTTTGTAGGTGACGAGTGCATTGATATTAATGGCTATTAGTTACCATTGATTGTTACTTCCTGTTATTTTTGGTGGTAGCTTGTACTTGTATGTATTTCCTTTCTGTGGGCTTTTCTCCTGAGGGATTTTCAATTGTGTGTGGTTTCATGGGTGTATCTGGGTTAGGGTTAGGTCTAGGGTTAGTGTTAGTGTTAGGGTTAGGGTTAGGTTGGAGTTTTGCCTCTAATGCTTTCTGAATGGCCAGGTTTGTAGATAGATTTGTTTAAGTTTGATTTTGTCATGAAATATCTTGTTTATTCCATCTATGGTGATTGATAGTTTTGCTGGGTATAGTAGTCTTGGTTGATAGACATGCTCTTTTAGTGTCTATATAACATCTGACCAAGACCTTCTTGCTTTCATTTTTTCCATTGAATAGTCAGGTGTTATTTTGATGGGTCTGCCTTTATTGGTAAGTTGGCCCTTTTCCTTTGCAGTTCTTAAAATCTTTTCTTTGTTCTGTATGTTTTGTGTCTTGATTATTATGTGGTTAGTGGACTTTTTATGGAGGTCAAATTCATTTGGTGTCCTGTAAGATTCTTATATTTTTATAGGCATTTTCTTCTTTAAGTTGGGAAAGTTTTCTTCTATGATTTTATTGAATACATTATTTGTGCCTTTGCACTGGTATTCTTCTCCTATTTTTATTATTCTCAGGTTAGGTCTTTTCATGGTGCCCCAAATTTCCTCAACATTCTGTGTTATAGGTTTTTGGTTTTACTCTTTTCTTTGACTGATGTACCTATTTCTGTAATTGAGTCTTCTACTCCAGAGATTCTCTCTTCAATCTCTTGGATTCTGTTGGTTATGTTTGTATCTGTAGTTCCAGCTCTTTTCTTCAGATTTTCTATTTCTAACTTTGCCTCATTTTGTACCTTTTTTATTTCTTCTCTTTCAATTTTTAGTTCCTGGAATGTTTCTTTCATTTTTGGTTTACTTTTTTTTTTGGTTTTCTTTCAACTATTTGTTCATCTCTTCCAATTTTTGTTTGTATTTTCTTCTTTTTCTTTAAGGGAATTTTTTATATTTTGTTTTAAAGCTCCTAAGATCTTCATAAAGATGTTTTTGCTGCTGTTTCCTTCTATTTTCTCTTCAATGCTCTGTTTGGGTCTTGGTGTTGTAGAACCACCAATTTCTTCTGGTGTTGTTTTGTTGTTCTTTATATTGTTATATGTGTTCTTGCACTGGCATTTGCCCATGGTTTCAGTGGTTCTCACTTAGTCAGCTCCTAGTCAGTTGTGGCTAGAGGGCTTGTGTGTCTCCTGCCTGCCCTGAGCAAGGAGTTTGCAAGATCTCTGACTCTGCTCTGGACATGTTTCTGCCATTTAAAGGCATCTGATTGTCTATGATGATGCAGCTCACCCTAGAGGTGGGGCCTCACTGTGGGAGGGCCTTTCTGTTAGGGGTTGCTGGCAAAGGCCCCTCCCAGCTAAAGTGTAGGGCCTGTCTGCTAGCAAGAGTCTGAAATCAGAACCTTGCGTTTGACCCCACCCTGGAGGAGAGGGAATCTCTGAATGGGTGGCCCAGGGGCTGGAATCTGCTTACCTCTGATTTTGCTGTAGACATGAGTCTAAGTTGCATGTATGTTTTCAGGGCTTCCAATTTGGTATTGGACAACCAATCATTGTGTTCTTCCCTGAGGAAGACTGTTTCTCCAACTTTCAGCATTCCTTAGCTACCTATAGTTGAGGCCTGGTGAGCTTTTCCTATTCCATGTTTTCAATAGACTCCATTCTCTATATCTGTATTCTGTTCAAGGTCTACTATATGTTGAGTATTGGCATAGAGGCTGTAGCACCCTTTTCTCTCACTATCACTATGATACAATGTGTGAGTAAGACATTTGTTGAAAAATGTATTTCTTTCGTCATCCCCAGCTGATTGTTGTATGTTGAATAAGAACAATTTTTTTCTGCATTTAGTAATTGAGTAGGTTCCAAATTTAGTTTATATGCAAAGTGCCTAAGATTCCTTTCTCTGTGTTGTCAAAGTCAATGCATATAGAGGAAAATATAACAAATAGCATTACTAGACCAGCTCTCAGACATGTGTTCTCTCCTCCTCTCTCCCCCTCTCTTCTTCTTCCTCTCTCTCTCTCTCTCTCTCTCTCTCTCTCTCTCTCTCTCTTTCTCTCATACACTTGAGAACATACACATGTTCATGAACACACACACACACAGGCACACACAAATACATACACATACTGGTGGTCAGGGAGAGTATAGATAGTAGACTGTCTAAGAAAGAGTATGTTATCCATTATTTTCTTGAAATTCTTTGATGTATTAGGATCTATCCCAGACTTTCTGGGCCTGGACCAGAGGTTCAGACCCACTTTCAGCCCCACTAAGACTCAAATAATTACACACAGATGTTTGTATTAATTTTATGCTACTTGACCTAGGGCCCATGCATATAATTTGCTAACTCCTTCATCTGAACTCAACACATCTTCTTAAGCCATGAGGCTTGGTACCTTTTCTCAGAACAGCTTTTTGCCTTTTTCTTCCCTCTGTGTCATCTCCTTACATCTCTGAGATGTCTGTCTCTGCTCTGAGATGTTCTGAGTTTTCTTAGGTTAGTAGCCTTGCCCACACTTCCTGTCTGCCCTTTGGCCAATCAGCTTTTATTAAACCCATAGGTTGGACAATTATTTAAAATGTAACACATAATCCCACTTCAGTTCTTCCTTTATATTGTAGATATTCCAATCAGCTCCAAGTTGTAGTTGAGTCTCAAAGAAAAATTACCTCCTGTTCCTGCAAGAGGCCCAAATTTATTTTGACAAGACTGAAACAATTCATGAGATTATCAAGGCTTGGAATAATCACCTTTCCTTCACCATTTTTTTACCAAGACCCAAAAGGATGGTAACTTTATCCCCACATCAGTTAGTGAACTCTCTAGTGCATTACTACTGCTCAGAAATCCCTTCTTTAAAACATTTTGCTCTGGCCTGTCAGCCTACTGCCACACAAGAGAGATCAATTTAACTCCCTCTGCCATGAAGAACAAACAGCAGACAATCTAATCTCTGATTCATTTTGGCTTACTCTCCCTTCTTTTAGGATGGCATACTCTTAGGCAGATGATTCTGGTCAATACTCCTATTGAATGTAAAAGTTCTAATACTCTTATGTCACTTAGTACCTTTCTCCTATTTCCTTTATACTCAACTGGAAGTTTCTAATCTTATAATCCCTACATCTATTCTTCAGATGCCTAATTATAGTCAAAATTCATACCCGCATAAGTCCATAGTAATTTACTTATTAAATGAATTTTAGTTGTATTTTTATTAAATGAATTTTAGTTGTATTTTTATTGTTCTATTCTGAACAAAATTTTCTTTCTTTCCTGATGCAGATAAGCTAAAATTTTTCCCAGTCTTTATGTTCTGGTACATGTTTTAAATTAACAGCTTGTCCAGTTAATCTCTGCCATTTTGCATTTCATTATAAGCATGGAGAAGGGCCTATACTAGACTTTTAGCATTTTGCTTAAAACTATCCTTGGCAGAATATTGCATCCCATTTCTTGAAAGTTCTAAAATATATGAAAGTCCACACAATTTTGGATTAAGGTGAAGATACAAAGCAAAATGATAGAGTGAGAAAATATATTTCAGTGTGATCTGTTAACAAAGTTGAGCAATGCCACAATGAATGGCCAGAAATGCCAGTTACAAATATTTAGAAATATACTATAAAGTAGAGAATGGGGAGGTGACCCAGTGCTTCTGAAATTTTTCAGATTGTACGGAAGAACCAGGTTTGATTCCTAGACCATGCATGGTGGCTTATCTCTGACTAAAGTTTCAGGGAATTCAATGTCCCTGAGGAACTTATATAGTACACTTACATATCGCAAATGCACAATGATTTAAAAATACTTTTAAACAGAGGACTGATCTCCAAAATACATAAAAAACTTTAAAAACTAGATATCAAAATACCAATTAAGCCAATTAAAAATAGGCTAAAGAGCTGCAAAGAGAATTCTCAAAAGAATCTGAAATGGCTGAAAGACGTTTAGGGAATTGTTCAACATCCTTAGTCATCAGGAAAATGCAAATCAAACTCTGAGATACAAACTTACACCTGTCAGAATGGAGAAGATAAAAAGCACTGATAACAGCTTCGTTCGAGGGGATTTGGAGCAAGGGAAACACTTCTGCACTGTTGATGGTAGTGCAAACTTGTACAGTCACTTTGGAAGTCAGTATAGGGACTGATTGGGAAGTGACTGCTGGATATTTGTGAGGAGTTTCTGGCCTGGAAAAAAAAAAAACACTAACTACAAATGCAGAGTACAACAAGCAAGCAGCAAGCTTTCAGGAGTCCAGTTGAAGAGAGGAAAGGGGGATTATATGGACAAGGGGGTTCGAATTCATGAGGGTAAAATCTACAAAGGCAACAAAGCCAAGCCAGTGGGAACTCACAAAATTTAGTCCAACAGCTATGGATCATGCATGCGAGTGGACTAGGCTTTCTGCATACAGGAGACAGTTTTGTAGTTTGGACTGTTTAAGAGGCCCCTGGCATTGGGATCAGAATCTATCTCTGGTGCATGAGATGGATTTCATTAGTCTGTTACCTATGGCAAGACAACGTGCACAGCCTTGATGCTGGGGCAGGGGTTGGGAGGAAGTGCCTCATCTGAATATACCAGGCTTTACTGACACCAAAGCTAGACCTTACATTTTGGAGGAGGGGATTGGAGTGGATCTTGTGGGGGCAGGGAGAAGATTGGGGAGTATGCAGGAGGGATGAAAGGGAAATCTGTGGTTGGTATGAAAAAATGAATAAAAATTTCTTAAATTTTAAAAAAATTAAGAGAATTTAAAATTTTAAAAATATATTGTACTTTTTAACTTAATTCTTTACAGTTTTGTTTATTTGGGGAGAATTTTATATATACATACAGAATTTACATTATTTTAAGCTTTCAATTTCTTTAGTCTGTCTCTGTGATGGCTATGGGTTATCAACTTGACTGCAACTGGTATTAACTACAACACAAACTGCTGAGTACATATGTGAGGGATTTTTTGAGGTGTAAGACCTTAAATTTGAGAGATATCTTTCAGTGGCAGCTTACATAAAGAACATGGAAGGAAAGGAATCTTTGGTATCTGCATTCATGACTGCACTCTTCATGCTTTCACTGGCATTAGAGCTTACTTCTTCAGGAATCAGGCATATACTGCATACTGAAAACCAGATAAGATATTCTGCCTTTTAGACCAAACAACTACTAGAATCTTGTACAGTCAGGAGATAGCTGTTGTTGTAATAGTCAGAACACATCCCATAAGCCACTTCTAATAAATCCAATGAATAAATATATACATGAACACATATAAACACACATCTTTCTATCATTTATTTCTCTAGAGAACCCTGAATAATATACCCTTCCATACTCCTCAAACACATAATTTTTAAGTCTTTATTTATTAGTGATATATATGTATATGTATTTAAATACATAAATATGACCTGTTGAACTAAGCATTGCTCATATGTATATTATTTGGAGATGAACATTTGGGATTGGATAGTCTATCAGTGACATGTTTCTGGAGAAGACATTTTTAACATATGTGAGCCACACTAAATAGATTAGCATGATATATCTATATATTTATAGCTATAGATATATGTGTGTTTACATGAATGTGACAATGCAATATAAAAAAGAAATTGGCTATAATTACACAATGATCAAGGAACTCAGGAGGAGTGAGAGATAAGAATAAACTCACATATGAAATTTTGAGTGTGTGTGTGTGTGTGTGTGTGTGTGTGTGTGTGCCTGGGGGTTTGTTTGCATGGTTTCTCTGTATAGCTCTAGGTGTCCTTAAACTTTCTCTGCAGTCCAGGCTGTCCTCCAACTCAATATCTACCTGCCTCTGTCTCTCAAATGTGGGATTAAAGTCATGTGCCATCACTGCTCAGCACATATGAAATTTTTAATTTTGAATGTTTTGATTTATTCTTTGAAAACTTCATACACTATATTTTATAATATATTTTTATCTTCCCTATCCTGTCACTCGTCATAGATTCTCTCTTCTCTACCCATGAATTCCCATATTACTTCTCTTTCTTAAAAACAAAGAACAGCTACCAAAGTATAGCATATGATTTTTGTTGATAAACTATCCTGAGCATGTGGAGTACTCTGGTGTGAAGTTGATATACACACTATTTCTCCATTAAAGAAAACTGATTTTTAGTCTTTCAACAGCTATCATTTGTGAATAGCTTCCTGCATACATTTGAGAGTTTGTGTTCACTTTCCCTCTTGGGTCCTAGAATTTTGTCTGGCTTGTCTTTGAGTGGGATATGTGCATGTTATCACAGTCTCTGTGAGTTCATATGTGTATCTGCCCTGTGGTGTCTGGAAAATAGTTTTTCTCCAGAATTGTTCATCATCTCTAGCTTATAGAGCCATTCAATCGCTTTTTCCACACAGAGCCCTGAGCTTTGAGATGACAAATGTAATAAAGACACCTTAATACTAGACAAGTACTTCAAAATCTACATCTTACTTTAGACATACTTTTGCATACATTTTAATTGCCACTCAAATACAGAAGTTAGGTTTGGCTAAGACATCCAACAACTAGTGAAAGAAAAAATAATAAAAAAATACAGTATGTTTACACAATGGAGTGTTATTCTAATGTTAAAATAAATTGAAACATTTCCAGGTATTTTATGTATTTAGAAACAATCATCCTGAATGAGGCACCCAGACAAAAAATTCAAACATTACACATTATTCTTATATGTCAATGCTACATTTTTTTCTTTGTATATATTTGTTTATTTTTAAATACTTATAGAGGTTAGATAGCTTTTGATAGACTCAGGAATGATGGGATCTCATAAGGAAAGTTATATAGATTATAGCATAATAAAGGAGAAAGGAGTACATTAGAACAGAGATATTAAGTGGTGTAGGTTTGGGAGGGCAAAGTAAAGGAAGGAATATGGGGAAGAGTAACTAACACTAAAGGCCATTTGAGAAGCCATATCAAAACCTATTCTTCATATTTATCTGTCTATAGTATATATAGGTACATGTATTTTTATGTATGTGTATATTTGTATATAAACACACACACAGGCACACATATATATGGAAAGAGAGAGAGTGAAGGAGGGTGGGAGGTAGGGGAAAGAGGTGGGAAGAGGTGGGAAGTGGGGGCACACACTTTTAATTCCAGCACTTGGTTAGTAGAAGCAGATGTGTCTCTGGGTGTTCAAGGCCAGCCTGGTCTACAAAGTGAGTTCCAGAGCAGCCAAATCTACACAGAGAAATCCTGTCTCCAAAACAAAACCCAAAATATATAAATAAGAAAATTAAATGGGTCACCATATACTAGGGGAAGCAATACCCCTTCTAGGCAGCATATGCTACCAAACAATCCCCCAGTATCAACAATATTCCATGTCTTGTTGAATCATGGACCAAAACTTTTCCATAGACTTTCTCCCAACAAACATTATAGATTATTTCTGATGCTATTGATTACTCTCAACAACTTGATGGTAAGAGCATATTGCTGAAGATACCACACATCTATGGCTTATATTGTGTTTAGATTTTTTTCAGCTTGTTACAAACAAGAATCATCTGGGAAGAGTAACTTCAATTGAGAAAATATTTCCATGACATTTGTGAGCAAGTCTGTTGGGGAATTTTTTTGATTAATGATTAATACGAGAAGGGAAGTTCACTGTGTGAATTGTGCCACTCCTGATCAGGCAGCCCTGATTTGTGTAAGAAAACAGACTGAGAAAGCTATGAGGAATATGAGGAATAAGTCAGTGATCAGAATTTCTCTACAGCTTCTGTTTTAGTTTCTGTCTTCAGGTTTCTGCTTGAATCTCAGCCTTGCCTTTCTTGATGATAGATTGATTAGGATATATAGGCCAAGCAAATTCTTTCCACCACAAATTGTTTTGGTCATAGTATTTTATCATGACACTAAAACCTAACAAAGACATCATAGAATGTGGAGAAATTCAACTGAAAGTTTCACCCCTACTGGTTGTCATTTATAATGCTAAAAGGTTCTATATTTGCTACTTAAAGGAAACAAAAAATAATCGCCAACCTCACCCTAGGAACTATGACAATGACCTGCTTGTAAGATATGCCCACTGGTGTCATAGTGGCATGTATGTTAGAAGATTAATCAAAGTCTAATTGAATTTCAGGTACTCTTCATAAGATAGGTAATAAGGCCCAGGACCTGAGACTAGATAAATTATGAGCTTGGGGGAATGTTTATCATTATTGTCATCATCATTATTGAAAGTGGACATGCAATAAAATGACCCCATATCCACATATCTGTTCATTAGTCAACTCAACCAACAGTAGCAAAGCTTCTCCTTGAAGTAGTTAGAAACTAACATAGAGAATCACCACTTGACAGTATTTAGAGCATTAAAAATTTTTGGAATGTCCTACAAACATTACTCTTTATTCTGTTTCAGTTCTCACAACATGATTATTTTTTCCATTATTTAACATTAGATGTCAATTTTTCTGGCTACCTCTGGCCTTTTCTGTTCTCAATCCCTACCCTCCTATTATTCAATTATCTTTGCTTATTTTTATCAATTATTTTCTTTTGATAAAGAATATAGGTTGTAATTGTACTTAATTTCTCCACAGATGTACATTCTGGGACCAGAAACCTTTACCTTTCACTGTTAGGCAATGTTTTTGTATCAACTCTGATTTCTATTGGTCTTCCCTTCTGCTGAGTTTTCTTTAGTCTACCTTTTGTTCAACCAACCAAATATTTATTGCAAGTAATATTCTATTTTTGGCCTTTTCACTCCTACATACTGTATTCATATTGTTTAGAAAAACTGAAATTGACTAAAAACTATTCATTCAACATGTAAACAAAAAAAACCTAGAAAATCAAGGAAATATGACATCTCCAACAATGACCTATTCCATATTGTTGTCATTTAGACATAGACATATGAAAAATTCTAAGTGAATATTCAAAGACCAATATGTAAAAAAGACATAAAGACTCCTGAGTGAATTCCAAAAAAAACCCAAACCAAGAATAGAAGGTAATAAGCATGTTAAGAGAGGATATCAAGTTTATTAAGAGCTAGAAATACTAGAATAAAACTCTCAAACCTAAATAAAGAAATTAAAAATTAAATTAGTCAAAAAGTTTCATGGACTGAATCAAGGGAAGTATGGAATATCAGGTCATGAAGACAAGAACAGTGAATTAAAACTTTCATACAATGGCAATTTTGAAAGAGTAACTTTAAAAGGCTAGAATGCTCAAAATGATGGAATTCAAGATCTAAAGACTATTAGCAACCTGGGCTTAATTCTTGCAGAATATTTGATTATACAATGAAGATATGTCTTTGCCAATGTGTCTTCTGATTAGTATAATAAAAAGCTAAATGGCCAATATCTAGGTGGGAAGAGATTAGGTGGGACTTAAGGGGAACAGCGAAGACTCTGGGAAGGAGAAAGGAAAGACAAGTCAGGCATAGACAAAGAATGAGTCAGATACACAGAATGGGATAGAGGTAATAGCCACATGATAGAATACAGATTAATAAAAATATGGAATAATTTAAGTTATAGGAGCTAGTTGAAAATAAGCCTAAGCTAAAGGCCAAACTTTCATAATTAATATTAAATCTTCATGTCATTATTTGAAAACTGGCTAAGCAAGGATACTTATAAAAAACTATGGCTCACTGGTGAAGAGCACTGATTGTTCTTCTGAAGGACCTGAGTTACACATGCAGGCAAAACACTAATTCACATAAATAAATAAATATTTAAAAAATACTGTCATAATTAAAAGGAAAATATTAACAATGAAAATAAACCAACAGAAATGGTAACAGCTAAAAGAGATCCAAAGAGGATAATTGATAGAATTCTTCAAACAAAAGAAAGATAAGCAGATCAATGAAAAAAGAGCAAAGCCTACAAGAACGTAATTAAAGAAATGAATAACAAAACTCCAAATGATGCCAAATTTATTTTTCTTGTTTCTTCATTTATTATATTTATTTAAAAAGGTTTTTCCATATTTACCACACCTTGCCCTCCCTTCCCTTCTCCCAGTCCTCACTCAACCTCCCCTCACCCCATCCCCCCATCCATTACCCAGAAAGGGCAAGGAGTCTCAAGATGGGTCAGTTCAGTCTCGTGTATCCATTTGAGGTAGATCCAAGTCCCTCATCCCAGTATTAAGGCTCAAGTCCCTCATCCTAGTATTAAGGCTGGATTAGGTGTTTCTCTGTAGGGAATGGGCTCCAAGATGCCAGTTCATGCACCAGGAACATAATCTGATCCTACTGCAAGAGGCTCCGCAAACTGCCCATGTCATTTGACAGTCATCTACCTTTGGAGGGTATAGAGCCTTTCCCTTCAGGTTCCTCAGCATTTGGTTCTGATTCAGTGAGCTCCCAATAAGTCCAGTCAGCTGTCTCTGTGAGTCTCCTCCTCATGATCCTGATCATTTTGTTCATATACAGTCTCCTTTTTCTCTTTCTTCAGCTGGACTGGGAGCTTGAGCTGGTGCTGAGCTACGGATCTCTGCTTCTGCCTTCATCCATTGCTGGATAAATGTTCTATAATGACAATTAGGGTAGCCATTTATTTGATTATAGGAAAGTCCTGTTTAGGCACCCCCTCCACTATTGCTTGGAGTTCTAGCCAGGGAAATCTTGTGGGTTCTTGTAAGTTTCCTTAGCATCAGGTTTCTTTCCAACTCCACAGTGACTACCTCTATCAAGATATCTATTTCTTTTTTTCCCCCGCTTTGTTACTCCTCTCACTCAGCCACTTCCTTTTCTCATGAGTTGTTCACACCTCACCGTGGTTGCTATTCATTATCTCAGTTTACTCAGGAGATATTTTCTATTTGCTCTTCCAAAGATGATTTCTGAATGTCTCTCTTAAATTTCTTTTGTTTTAAGCTATTCAGAGGTTGGGGTTTGCAATCTAGATATTCTTTGCTTTTTATCTAAAATCTACTTATGAGTGAGTACATACCATATCTGTCTTTTGGGGCCTATGTTACCCCACTCAGGATAATATCTTCCAAACTCATCCATTTGCTTGTAAATTTTAGAGTGTCATTTTTTTTACTGCTGAATAGTACTCCATTGTGTAGATGTACCACAAAGATTGAATATATTTTAGAAGATGATACACATAAGTATTCCATATGTGTATCATCTTCTAAAGTAATCAGCTAGTCCCAATGGACACTGTTGTACAAGTGTCTCATAGGCTTAATAATGATTTTTGGAAATGGTACATATTGGTCATATAGTAGATGTAGAGTAAAACTTAAATTACCTTATAATTTGTCAATGATGCTCCTCCTGAACATCAGAGGGTAACAGAGACTCAGATCCAAGAATGAGTTAACCTCTTTAGAGTTATTTGCCAATTAGATTTCATGGATTTCCAAACATTCCAGGATACAACCAATTCTCTTTATTGCCTTTTAAAACTTGATTGTGTCATCTAAATGATGTAGACAATACATACTTTAGCAATGCAATATGGAAAAATCAAATCTGTACTGACCTGGAAACTTCATCCTTACTGCATAGCTTTCATAGTGCTGGGAAGTTTCATGAAAACTTGTGGAGGAAAAAAGGAAACATCAGTTTACCTAGCTATGAACTCTGCAAATTACAGTAATGATTGACCTGACAAGGCATCCCCATTGATACAATAGTAACCATGATGTTAATACCATCATGAGTAACAAACTTACATTTGGATTTAAGTTTGTCACAGAATGAAACCCATATATGTCACTGTTATCAAGCAAAGACCCAGTAGTTTGCCAAGTCATAAGTCCTAGGGGTGATCCTAGACTCTTATTCTGTCAAATGAGCAAAGTATTGAGATAACTCATAAAGATTTATCACTGTAACCATAAAATAATGCATCTGAATATAATCATAAATTCAGGTCTCTGGGCCCCAATCAGAGAGAATCTATTTGGAATAATATCTAGCGCATAGATTTACAGCTGTTCAAATAGCAGATTATAT
This sequence comes from Sigmodon hispidus, assembly GCA_004025045.1. NCBI lineage: Eukaryota > Metazoa > Chordata > Mammalia > Rodentia > Cricetidae > Sigmodon > Sigmodon hispidus. Next base: position 14,604 of record PVIH01007732.1, read on the forward strand.
GGGGCTTCAAAATGCTCAGTCCTAAATGGAATATATATATATATAGTACCCCTCCTACAAAAAACTCATGAATCATTTTAGAACAAGCTGAAGTAGTGGTGGTAGAAACAGTATGTTCTGGACATAACAGAGAAACTACACAGATAGACTTATAGTAGTCATAACAAGCATACACAAGCCCTATATGAACTCAAGCCACACCATATCACAGTGTGAGAACTGAGACGGATACAAAATCACATCCCTAGAACAAAAGTTATTGCCCATTGCTAGCTGATAGAAGAGATAAGTTGGTTTTCTTTAAAGGTTTTGCCCTTGGTGAGTTGATTACACTGCAGTGGAAGGCCACATCCAATAATACAGATTACAGTTGGTGGTAATATACAGTTTCATATACAGTTGCTATATGAAAAAGGGAGGATATAAAGTTAGGTGGATAGGGAAGGGAAAATGGATCTTAGAGGTGTTGTTGGATGTGACAAAAATAATCAAATCACATTGCATAAAATTCTTAAAGAACTAACAATTTTAAAACACAAACAGGACCCATTTTTTATCTATAAGAAATGTACCTCAGCATCACAGATACCAGCTTGGAAAAAAAGAAATGGAAATCATTCCAAGTAAGAGATCTAGAAAATGTCTTAGTTATGCTATAAAAATCGGTAGAATAACATCAAGAACATAGACATAAATCCATAAAATTCTAACCATGTGATTTTGAAAAAAATGCAAAAATGTAATAACAAGATACTCATTCAATATATATACAATTCTGTAAAACCTGGATATGCACACTCATGAGAAATAAACTAGATCCATATGTCTTAACTTTTACAACAATGATATAAAAAATGGATCAAAACTTCAAAATATGACCTGAAAACTCTAAAACTTTGAGAATAAAATGCAAGGTAAAAGATTCATGGTATATACATAGGCAGAGACTTTCTGAGTAGAACTACAATCACTAGGGAAATAGTGCCCACAATTGACAAATGAGATATCATGAAATTACAAAGCTTCTGTATAGCAAAGAAAACAGTTAATCAAGTGAAGAGATAGCCTACAGAATTGGATAAAGTCTTTTCTAGCTATATAAGTGACAAATGATTAATATCTAGACTATACAAAGAACTTAAAAAAATCCCCAAGCAACAATAAATCAAACAGCCTAATCAATAAATGCGGTAATGAAATAGACAGTTCCTAAAAGATAAAATACAAATGGCCAATAAGCAGATAAAAAATGTTCAACCTCACTAGTCTTCATATAAATGAAAATTAAAAACACATTTAGATTCTAATTTACCTGAGTCAGAATGGTAGTAATTCAGAAAAAAAAAATCTGATAAAGGCAAACCAAGGAAATTCTCATACACTGCTAACGTGAATGAAATCCAGTCCAGCTATCAGGTATTTATGGAGGTTCCTAAAACCCAAAAATATATCCACTATATGACCAATCTGTACTATTTCCAAAAATCATTATTAAACTATGAGACACTTGTATATCAATGTCTATTGGGACACAATTCACAATAGCTAATTATGAAAACAACTTAAGTGTTCACCGACAAAGAGATGGATAAAGAATATGTAGAATATATACAAATGGATGTTTTAACCATAAAGAATAATGAAACAATGTTATTTTTAAAACATAAATGGCAGTGGAGATAATCATATTAATTAATCCACTGTCTGAAAGACATATCTTATAGGCTTTTTCATACATGTCATTTTCAGATTTTACATATGTTTATACAACATGAATGTAGATACAAAACATTCTCTGAAAACAGTAATGGGAATAGGGGCATGAAAAAGAGAAGAATCGTTGGAAAAAATATGTTTAATGTGAAATAAATACATTTTAAGAACTGTCCTTATGTAGCAAAATAACCCTCCCATACACACACACAGAGATACATTTTATTTTGGCCAAATTGACTCCCCATTCCACTCTTCCAATTTCCCCCATCAGTCCCCAGTATTTCTCCTCCATTTTTGTGTTTTAAACCCACTGAATGTATTTAGTTCTGCCTGTATGTACATGTATGTAGGGTCATCTTTTGGAGCCTTGTAAACTCTCAGAAATTTTATACCTAAAGGAAACAAATCTGTTTTCCTCCAGAAGCAATCAACTGCCAATAGTTCCCCAGGTAGAGATGAAACTTCATGAGCCCATTCTCCATTAATGCTCAGACTTTTTTTTAAAATTAAAGTATAATTACATTATTTTCCTTTTTTCTCTCCTCTCTCTGAACACTCCCATGAACATGTCACTCTCTTGCTTTCTCTCTCAAATTCCAAGTAGTAATTTCTGAAATTGTATATATACATGTAAGGCTATATGGAATAGACCATATGTATATTTTTAGGAATGTGTATGCAGACTGGGTGCATAATAGCAATCAATAATCAAAGTCCAGAGGCCATGTTCAAATTTTGATGATTTGATGTTATGTATACCTTACTTATGCAGGTACTATGAATTTATGTGTGCAAAAGCAACTATCCTGTTATATTCAACTGCTGACATCTGCTATTTCTGACTCTATAAAATTCTCAATAAAAAGAAAAAAGGACTCATAAAAATGTGCAAATGAGATATCCTGAAATTATATCTTCAAGATGAAATTGAAGATAAATTACTATTAGATATTTTAAGAAAAAATGTTTGAGTTTAGTAATATCAAAATAAAAGTGGCTTCAAAGGCTTTGAATGAGGTTTGGAGTAGGTGGGAAAAGATAAAATTACATTTTCTTGAGTGACTGGGAGATGTGGGAGGGGAAGGGAGTTTGAATAAGGGATACATGGATAAAAAATGAGACTTTATTCATAATAATAATAATAAGTTTCCTGTTTACTGTATTTATTAACTAACAAGTGGATGTTTTGTGACCCTAACCCTCTTTTTCTTCTCAATATTTGAATTTATTTGGTCCCATTTTCTTCAGCTTTGATTTTAGAGACATTATATTTTCATATTTTTCTTCTAGATTATTTGATAAATAACATTGTGATATGTAAAAATTTCTTCATTTTACTAGTATACAGTATATCTAGTAGACTGATAAGCAAATGGCATCCTAAAACAAAATAAAATAAATTCAGAGCTAATACTCTATTAAGACAAAAGTCAAACAAGAATATTAATGATACTATTAACCTAGCCCAGTGTTTTCTTTCTAGAAAAGACAGTAACTAAACTTGAATCTTGAAAATTAAACACAAAGTTATAAAAGCAACCCTAGTTCCCACCAATTGATAAATGAATGGGCAAAATATATTATAGCTATATAATGGAACATAATAAATTATATATTAAAAAGAAGTAATGATACATGTTAAATATATGGATGAATGTTCAACATCTTGCAGTAATTGAGAGAAGAGAACCAAAAAACTGTAGTAAGAAGTTTCTGATTAGGCCTACCCATGAGATCTGAACTATCAGTCCCAAGTAATCACACAAAGTCTTATGTTAACACTTATACTTGCTAGCTCTTACTCTTAATCTAACTCATGATTAGCCACATGGCTTAGTATCTTTTCTCAGAGCATCATTCTCATCCTGGTTTCCCTGAATCTTGCTGTCTCTACTGTGTTCTTCCTTTTTCCAGAGTTTTCTTAGTCTGGTAACCCCTCTCAAAATTTCTATCTACCTTCTGGCCAATCAGCATTTTATGAAACAAGTAGGAGGGACAAATATTTACAATGCACAAGAGCATAATTCTACAACAAAAGATTCATATGTCTGTTGATATAGTAATTAAATATATGGCTGTCAGGAGTTGAGGAGATTGAGGAACGTACAGTGACAATAATTGGTCCCAGGTTTATTTCTATGGTGTCATGAGTAACTGTCCTCTGAGTGGAGCAAATGGTATCTTGGAGTATACTTATTACAAATGGTCATGCCAGCTGGGTTTGCTGAATATGTACACTGCTTCATGGAGGAGCAGAGTGGGAAACCAGACCTCACCTGAGGTACTCTCTATAACCTCTTCTAGTAAGTAATTTCATGTGATCACAGGGAGGAGATAAAAGTATATGGGCTTGAGAAGACTAGGGGACAGGGATTTCATCAGTTTGATTATAGAGAAGTTCTTGTTTTAGACTTTCTGGTGTGATCTGTTAGGGTTTGGGGAGGGTCCCCTCATTCTTGTAAGTGACCCCTTCTCAAGGAGGACCAATAAAAAATTGGTTCCCGAAGAATAAACTTTGGTGAAATCATGCCCTGGTTTGCCATTGGGACTTTTAGGAGAATGGGTAGATATTGTTTATATCTTCCTTTTTTTCTTCTTCGTTTTTTATTATTATGAACAAAGAAGTCACATTTTCTATCCTTGTATATCCTTATTCAAGGTCCCTTCCCCCTCCCACCACATCAGGTCATTCTCTCTTCTCCACAACTCCCCATCCCCTCTATGGGTAGGTGGTCCTTCTATAGGACAAACTTTTAGCAACATATGGTGAAGAAAGTATCTTAAGATACAGATTGGTAATTGTTCCAGACCTTTGTAAACATGGTATTAACCATTGAATTGTATACTCTGGCAAGGTGTATTTTATCTTAATAAATTATATCTCAATAATAATAGTTAATACCTTGATTGTGGAAAGGACATTTTAAAAAAGAGATATTCATGCCCTTGTGGCCAAGAAAAAAGATGTATAGAGAATGTCTGTGTTGGTCGGTTTCTGTTTTCTCTTCATGTTCTGTCTCAAGCTTGAGATAACACTACTCATGCTCTTTTTTCCTTAGAGAACAAGACCCTTACAAATAAACCTAGAGGAGTATTTTGGTAATTTCTTAGGCATATCTAAATTATTAATCAAAATTAACCACTGGAGTCATTATTGGGGCATTAAGCATTGAAGTTCAATTAAAGATAAATCACAAAGAGAGAAAACAAAACAATTAAAATAGACTGAGGAAAAAATGTACAAAGGAATAGAAATATAGTAAGTAGAAAGTTATTTCTTATGAATCTACAAAAATCAAAATTAAAACAAAGTGATTGACAATTAAGTTTGAGGAAGGTCAAATTAGATGTAAGATGTTTCAAAATGCATTTGATTCAGTAATTAGAACACCATTGATAACCTTTGTAAAAACAAAAATGAATGAGGATATTGCAGTGGATTGAAGAAGAAATGCAAAATACTATGGACACAATAATAATTCATACACCATTTGATTTTAGATGAAGAGACGATAATATGTGGGAAGGATTAAGCACCATATTGTTTTTTGTTCTTAATTTATATATTGAGTATCAAAAGTTAAGTTGACAGTATTCTTAAATTTACATTGGAAAAGGGCTGTAGAAAATAAAAACACAAAATACAGAAATATAAAAAATAGGTAAATGTAGCACCTATATGAATAAATGATACTTAGAAAACACAGAAGAGATTTTTGACTGGAGAAGTTAACATGTCATGTCAATGTTGAAGAACAGAGATGAGATAGGAGGAGTGGGTTTTCACCATTAATAAATTGCTATTGTCTGGATTCCTCAGTTTGGAAGACATTATTGTTTAAATCAAGATTTTCTATGGGGATAGAACAATAATTAACATTGCAATGAGGTGCCATAACTGCAGAATTCTTGCTATTTACACTAATCTCCAGAAAAGAGACCTAATACTATAACAATCTGCTTGCCTTTTCTTGGATAATTAAACTCTTCCCTTGTTTTTGATTTTAGATAAAATATATGTGTAGCAATCTTATTTGCATTATCACCCTTGATAAGTCATGCTTATGATTTGTATCTTCTTTATAGTTATTGTTAACTTCTCAGCATTTTAAATTCATTTCACTGTTTTTCTTGATAAATACAAAATAAATAAAGGAAAAAAAGGAAAGTATTATAGGAGGCAGTGAGACAGGGTTTCTCTGTGGCTGTCCTTGAACTCACTCTGTAGACTAACCTGGCCTTGAACTCAAAGATCTACATGACTCTGCCTCCCAAAGGCTTGAACTAAATGGATGCAACAAACAAAAAAATAAAAAAAAGAAATGAGGCCCAGAATAAGGTTTTTCAAGTAATTAGGAGGTATTCTATAGACGTAGATTGCGAGACCCTGATCATTTCCAATTACCGTCATCATCATCGTATAAACAACATTTTTAGACAAACTGCTCTTCACTGTAATGTACTCCTTGCACATAGATTCTAAAGCAGCAGGGCTGTGTTAACTTCTTTTCTTGCTGCTGTGATAAAATACTCAGTAAAAGAGACTTAAAGAAGGGTTTATTTTGACTCACAGTTTGAGACAAGATATAATCTAGAATGGTGTTGGAGGCAAGGCAGCAGGAGTGTGATGTGCCTGATCATATTTCATCCGGAGTTAGAAAGCACAGGAAAATGAATGCTGGTGTTCACCTAGCTTTTGCTTGTTATTCTGTTTGGGACAGAAATCCATGGAATTGTGCCACTCACATGCAGAGTAGGTTTTTCCTCTTCATTTATATTTCTTTGGAAGCAGTCTTATAGACACATATAGAGGTGTGTTTCCAAGATGATTTTAAATAAAAAAGAGGAGTGTACAAGTTTAACCATCGTAAGAATAAGCTAACTACAGATTGAAACATCTGAAACTGGGAATCCACTCTAATTTAACAGGAGTTCATCTCTGGATTATAGATAATAGTAACATTCTGTCTTAAAATTTTGTTTTCAGAAACAAATTGATCTTATTCCAGAGATTTGGGAGTTACTCCACATAAGTAAGGCAACAAATGTAAGGAGCTATAAATATGTGCATAAATGGAAAAATGACATGATCATTTTAATTATTGTATTTTAAAAGTCCTTTTAATTTTCTAAAATTATTTTATGGTAAAAGTCTAGAAAAGTGCACTACTGGAGATAATATAACTCATCATTATTAAAGCTGTATGTTACAAACACACAGACATCATCTTCCATGAAGTAAAATTCTAAGTGATTAATTAAAATCATGAGGAGAAAGATGTGTCCAATATCCCCATTTCTTTCCAATACAGTGCATAAAAAAACTGTAAAACAACAAATAATTTGATTTTCTCGATGCAAAATATATATTATGTAAGAAATTCATAGAACTCTACCATAGAACATCTACAAATGCCATGTTCAGCTAAGTAGTAAGACAGACAATTAACTAATGAATCTTAACACAGCACATAACAATAGTTAACATGTTGAAAAGTAGATCACAGAAACACTCCTTTTCATATTAGTCTCAAAATCAATCAAAATAACTACACATTTAACTAAACAAGAAGGAAATTTTTTTGCTATAAATATATAAAGTCTGTAAAAAATAAGCAAGAATGAAAGGATATCAGAAAATGGAAAGCTCTCCCATGTTCCTGGATTGGTAGGATCAACATAGTAAAAATGGCAATTCTACCAAAGTCAATCTACAGATTCAATGCACTGTCTATCAAAATCCCCAAAACAAAATTTTTTGGACCTTGAAAGAACCATACTCAATTTCATTTGGAATAACAGGAAAGCCAGGATTGCCAAAACAATTTTACTCAACAAAAGAACCTCAGGAGGTATCACCATCCCTGACTTCAAGTTATACTATAGAGCTACAGTAATAAAAACAGCCTGGTACTGGCATCAAAACAGACTTGTGGATCAATGGAATAGAATTGAGGATCCAGACATTAACCCAAAAACCTATGAACACCTGATCTTTGACAAAGAGGCCCAAAATATTCAATGGAAAAAAGATTGTATATTTAACAAATGGTGTTGGCATAGCTGAATGGAAGTGTGTAGAAAATGGAAATAGATCTGAGTCTGTCACCCTGCACAAAACTCAAATCCAAGTGGATCAAAGACCTCAACATAAACCCAGCCACTTTAACCTTGATAGAAAAGAAAGTGGGAAATACACTTCTACGAATTGGCACAGGTGACCACTTCCTAAATATAACACCAGTGACACAGACACTAAGAACAAAAATGAATAAGTGGGATCTCCTGAAGCTAAGAAGCTTCTGTAAATCCAAGGACACTGTCAATATGACAAAACGCCAGCCTACAGAATGGGAAAAGATTTTCACCAACCCTACAAGTGATAGAGGACTGATCTCTAAGATATATAAAGAACTCAAGAATCTAGAGCCCAAAACCTTGAATAACCCAATCAAAAAAATGAGGTTCAGATCTAAAAACGGAATCCTCAGCAGAATTACAAATGGCTGAAAGGCACCTGAAAAAGTGCTCATCATGGCTGGGTTTATGTTGAGGTCTTTGATCCACTTGGATTTGAGTTTTGTGCAGGGTGACAGGCTCAGATCTATTTGCATTTTCTACACACTTCCGTTCAGCTATGCCAACACCATTTGTTAAATATACAATCTTTTTTCCATGGTTATCAGAGAAATGCAAATCAAAACAACTTTGAGATACCATCTGACACCTGTTAGATTGGCTAAGATAAAAGACACAGAGGGCAGCCTATGCTGGAGAGGATGCAGAGCAAGGGAAACACTCCTCCATTGTCGGTGGGAGTGTAAGCTTGTTCAGCCACTTTGGAATGCAGTATGGCAGTTTCTCAGAAAGCTGAGAATCAATTCCCCAAGGACCCAACAATACCACTTCTGGGTGTATACCCTGAAGATGTACAGTCACACTCCAAAGGTATTAGCTCAACTATGTTCATAGCAGCGTTATTTGTAATAGCAAGAACCTGGAAACAACCTAGATGTCCCTCAACTGAAGAATGGATTAACAAACTGTAGTACATCTACACAATGGAGTACTACTCAGCAGTAAGAGAAAATGATATCCTAAAATTTGCAGGCAAATGGATGGATTTGGAGAATATCCTCCTAAATGAGGTATCACAAACTCAGAAAGATAATCAGGGGATGTATTCACTCATTAGTGGACTCTAAACAAACAAGAAAAAAGCATAGCATGCCCAAGCTACAAACCACAAGCACTGAACAGCTTGCGATCAGAAACTCACTGGACTGACACCTTGGATCCCACTCCCCCTAGAGGAACACGGGACTCACACTTGAGGGAGAGGGGAGAAAACTGGATCTGCCAGGAGCGGAAACTGAACTAAGCAATATTGGGGCAGTGGGACCATGGGACTACCTGTAGCCTGCCCAGGGATGGGATGGGGATTTGTGGAGAAGAAAGAAAGACCTGATGTGGTGAGAGGGGGTAGGGACCTTGAATAAGAATATACAAGGTTAGAAAGTGTGACTTCTTTGTTAATAATAATAATAATAATAATAATAATAATAATAATAAAAGAATGATAAATAAAAAACAAGAATGAGGTAAACATTGGAAAATAAAAAAATCTTCTAGACACATGGGTTGATGAGATTAAGATTGTAAAAATATCTTTCCAACCAAAAGCATTTTACAGAATCTGACTAATGTTAATCAAAATCTGCAAGATACTATTTCAAGAAATGATAAAAGAAATTCTGAAGATTAAATAGAAGCACAATAAACTTTAAATACCCAAACAATACTCAGTAAAAGATAACACCATATTTTAGACTTGAGAAAAGAATATATTTCTTTTTTCCCTGAAGTCTCAAATTTTTTATTATTACTATCATTATTATTATTATTATTTGGTGATTTTACATCATTCACTCTATCAAATTCAGTTATCAGAACTCTCAGTTTCATACCCACTCTTATGATCTCCCCATTTACAAAAATGCCCATTTATTCTGCTCATTTACTTACTGGAGCATAATGAAACTCCCTGTTGCCAGACCCTTAAAGGAAAAGAATCTTTCCTCACTCACACCCCTGACAGAGGCTATCAATGCAGAAGTGAGGCACTGTGTCATTTAGCTATGTTCTAACCTTGAGCCCTTGTGTACAATGACCCCTCTCTCAATCTCTGTCTCTGTCTCTGTCTGTCTCTCTGTCTCTCTGTCTCTCTGTCTCTCTCTCTCTCTCTCTCTCTCTCTCTCTCTCTCTCTGTACAGCCCCTGCTTATCTTTCTGTGTTTGTAATACCTCACTCAGGAGGATATTCTCCAAATTCAAACATTTGCCTGCAAATTTTAGAATATTTTTTCTTACTGCTGAGTAGTACTCCATTGTGTAGATGTACCACAGTTTGTTAATCCATTCCTTATTTGAGGGGCATCTAGGTTGTTTTCATGTTCTTGCTATTATGAATAATGCTGCTATGAACGTAGTTGAGCTAAAGCCTGTAGAGTATGAATATGCATCTTAATGGTATATGCCTAAGAGAGGTATTGCTGGATCATTGGGGATATTGATTCCCAGTTTTCTGAGAAACTGCCATACTGCATTCCAGAGTAGGTGAACAAGTTTATACTCCTACCAACAATGGAGGAGTGCTCCTCTTGCTCCTCAACTTCTCCAGCATAGCCTGTCAACTGTATCTTTTATCTTAGCCATTCTGACAGGTATAAGGTGGTATCTCAAAGTTGTTTTGATTTGCATTTCTCTGATGGCTAAAGAAGTTGAGCACTTTTTCAGGTGCCTTTCAGCCATTCATAATTCTTCTGCTGAGAATTCCCTTTTTGGTTCTGAACCCCATTTTTTGAATGGGTTATTCTGGGTTTGAGGCTCTAGTTTCTTAAGTTCTTTATATATTTTAGAGATCAGTCCTCTGTCACTTGTAGAGCTGGTCAAAATCTTTTCCCAATATATAGGCTATCATTTTGTCTAATTAACTGTGTCGTTGGCCTTACAGAAGCTTCTCAGTTTCAGAAAGTCCCACTTATTGATTGTTGTTATTAGTGTCTGTGCTACTGGTATATTATTTTGGAAGTGGTCACCTGTGCCAATGTGTTGGAGGGTGTTTCTCACTTTATTTTTATCAAGTTCAGTGTAGCTGGGTTTATGTTGAGGTTCTTGATCCTCTTGGATTTGACATTTGTGCAAGGTGATAGGTTTGAATCTATTTGCATTTTCTGCATACTGCCATCCAGGTATGCCAACACCATTTGTTGAAGATACTATCTTTTTTTCCCAATGAATATTTTTGAACTCTATCAAAAATAAGCTATTCATAGGTGTGTGGGTTAATGTCTGGGTCTTCAATTAGATTCCATTGATCCACAAGTCTGTTTTTATGCCAGTACCAGGTTGTTATTAATATTGTATTTAATTTTGTATGTCACTTAAATATACAATCATGTCATCTGCAAATAGAGATAATTTTATTCTTGTTTTCCAATTTGCATCCCCTTAATATTCTTTCATTCTCTTATTGCTTTAGGTAAAACTTTAGAATTCTGTTGAACAGAAAATGGGACAGCCTTGCCTAGTTTCTGATTTTAGTGGGATTGTTTTGAGTTTTTCTCCATTAAGTTTGATGTTGGCCATTGGCCTTTTGAAAATCTCCTTTATTATATTTAGGTATTTTCCTTGTTCCTTATCTCTCCAGGATTTTTGTCATAAAGGAGTGGTGAATTTTATCAAAGGCTTTTTCAGCATCTAAGGATATGATTATGTGTTTTTTTCTTTCACTTTGTTTAATAATGGATTACATTTACCATTTTCTGTATGTTGAACAATCTCTGCAATTCTGGGATGAAGCCTACTTGATCTTGGTGAATGCCTTTTTTTTTTTTTTAACATGTTGTTGGATTCAGTTTGCCAGAATTTTGTTGAGAAATTTTTCATCAATGTTATGAGGGAAATTTGACTGTAATTCTTTTTCTTTGTTGATTCTTTGAGTGGCTTGAGTATCAGGGTTATTGTGACCTCATAAAGAGTTTGGTAATATTCCTTCAGTTTCTATTGTATGGAACGATTTGAGGAGTATTGGTATTAGCTCTTCTTTGAATGTCTGGTAGAACTCTGCACTGAAACCATGTGGTTCTGGACTTTTTTATTTGGGAGACTTTTAATGACAACTTGCATTTCTTTTGGTGTTATAGGACTATTTAGGTTTTTAACCTGATCCTGATTCAATTTTGATAAATGGTACCTGTTCAGAAAGCTGTCCATTTCTTCTAGGTTTTCCATTTTTTGTGGAGTATAGATTTTCAGTGTATGGGCTGATAATTCTCTGAATTTCCTGAGGGTCTGTTGTTATGCCCCCCTTATCATTTCTGATTTTGTTGATTTGGATACTCTTTCTCTGCTTTTTGGTTCCATTGCATAAAGATTTATTTATTTTCTTGACTTTCTCAAAGAACCAACTCTTTGATTCATTGATTTTTTTGTTTTGTTCTTTTTGTTTCAATTTTATTGATTTCAGCTCTAAGCTTGATTATTTTCCGCAATCTACTTTTTGTAGGTGAGTTTGCTTCTAATTGTTCTAGGGTTTTCAACTGTGTAGATAGTTCTCCTGTGTGGGACTTCTCTAGTCTTTTCATGGAGACATTTAGTGCTATGAATTTTCCTCTTAATACTGCTTTTATTGTATCCCATAAGTTTGAGTATATCATAGATTTATTTTAGTTAAATTATAGTAAGTCTTTGATTTCTTTCTAAATTTCTTCCTTGACTCAGAGGTGGTTCAGTTGAGTGATGTTTAGTTTCCATGAGTTGGTAGGCTTTCTGTGATTCTTGATGTTGTTGAACTCTAACTTTAGACCATGGTGATCTGATATGGTACAAGAAGTAATACCCATTTTTTGTACCTGTTGATACTTGCTTTATGACCTAGTATGTGGTCAATTTCAGAGAAAGTTCCATGGGGTGCTGAGAAATATGTATATTTCTTTTTGTTTGGGTGGAACATTCAGTATATCTCTCCTAAGTCCATTTGGGTCATAACTTCTGATAGATCCCTTATTTCTATGTTGAGTTTCTGTCTGGTTGACCTATCCAAGGATGAAAGTGGGGTATTGAAATCTCCCACTATTAGTGTCAGGTTTGATATGAGGTTTAAGCTTTAGTAGTGTTTCCTATATTTATGTAGGTGCCCTTGTGTTAGGCGCATAGATATTCGGGATTGAAATTTTTCTTGGTGGACTTTTCCTGAGATGAATAAGTAGTGACCTTCCTGGTCTCTTTTTATTGATTTTAGTTTAAAGTCTATTTTGTTAGATATTAGAATAGCTATAGCAGCTTGTTTCTTAGGGTCATTTGATTGGAAAGTCTTTTCCCAGCTCTTTACTCTGAGCCTGTGCCTGTCTTCAAGGTTGAGGTATGTTTCTTGTATGCAGCAGAAGGATGTTTTCTGTTTTTGTATCCATCTTTCTAGGATGTGTCTTTTCATAGGTGAACTTAGTCCATTGATATTAAGGTATATTAATGAATAATGACCAATATTTCCTGTCATTTTTGGTAGTAGCTTGCATTTTCTTTTTTGGGGAGTGTTCTGTGGGCTTATCAATTGTTTGTGGTTACACTGGTGTTTCTGCTTTCCTTAAGTTGGAGTTTTTCCTCTAGGGCTTTTTGTAGAGCCAGATTTCTGATTAGGTATAATTTAAATCTGATTATGTCATGAAATATCTTGTTTACTCCATCTGTATCAATTGATAGTTTTGTTGGGTTCAGTAGTCTAGATTGGCATCAATGCACTTTTAGTGTCTATATAATGTCTGACTAGGACCTTCTTGCTTTTATTGCTTCCATTGAGTAGTTGGGTGTTATTCTGATGAGTTTGCCTTTATAGGTAATTTGACCTTTTTTCCTTTGCAGCTTTTAGTATTTTTAATTTGTTCTGTAGGTTAAGTGGATTGATTATTATATGGTGAGTTGACTTCTTATGTGGGTCTAGTGAATTTAGTGTTCTGTAGGCTTCCTGTATCTTTATATGCATTTCCTTCTTCAGGTTGGGGAAGTTTTCTTCTATGATTTTGTTGAATGTAGTTTCTGTGCCTTTGAGCTGGTGTTCTTCTTCTTCTATTCCAATTATTCTCAGGTTTGGTATTTTTATGATGTCCCAAATTTCCTGGACATTTTGTGTTATGACTTTTTTGGTTTTAGTGTTTTCTTTAACTGAAGTATCTACTACCACTATTGAATCTTCCACTCAAGCGATTCTCTCTTCCATCTTTTGGATTCTGTTGGTTATGCTTGAATTTGTGGTTCCAGGTCTTATTTCAGATTTTCTATTTCTAGCTTTGCCTCAGTTTGTGCCTTCTTTATTGCCTGTATTTCAAATTTTAATTCTTGGAATGTTTCTTTTACTTGTTTGTTTTCTTTTCTTAGTTTTCTTTATTTTCTTTCAGGGATTTATTCATCTCTTCTAATTTTCTGTTTGTATTTTCTTCTATTTCTTTAAGGGATTTTTTATATCCTCTTTTAAGGCTTCTATTAGTTTCATAAAGCTGTTTTTAAGGTCATTTCTATCTGTTCCCTCTTCATTGTTAAGTCCATGTCTTGAAGCTATAGAACTACTTGCTTCTTCTCGTGGTCTGTTGTTTACCTTTGTACTGTTGTATGTATTCTTGCACTGCTGTCTGCCCATTGTATCCTCAATTCACTCTTGGTTAGTTCTTGGTTGGTTCTTAGACAGTTGTTGGTCTGAGGGCTCTTAATCAGCTGTGTGTTCAGAGAGCCAGCTGCTCTTGTGAGGTCACAGTGCTATGATACCAGTCGTCACCTCTTGACCTCTCATCTGTCAGCTGTGTGCCCAGGGACTTGGCTGATCTCCCTGCTGCTGTTATGCCAGCCGTGTTCTTGGTGGACTGTGTTCTGTGCCAAGGCTGATTGTCCACCTTAGGCCCTGGGTTCAGGTGACAGAAATCACTGTTTGACTTCTGATCTCTCAGCTGTGATCCTAAGGACTTGGCTGTTCACCCGCTGCTGTTATGCCAGTCATGTTCTGGGGGGACTGTGTTCCATGCTGAAGCTGAGTGCCCATCTTATGGCTTTGGTTCAGGTACTTAAATTTTTAAAATATATCATAGAAATCAATTTTAAAAGTATATATTAAAGATCAATTACAAAGTATTGTTTCATTAAGGCATCTTCAACCGAGTTTGTTTTTGGTAATCCTATTTCTTCCATAATCTCTCATTATACCTTTCTATCACCATTGGATGCATTTTTCCTTTTCATACTACATGAATTTTTTACAACCTTTCCCTTTAAAACTTATGCTTCTTTTTACAGTCTTCTTTCTAGTTTCCTGACATATATTCAAACTCCATGCCCATATACAAATACTATATATATGATCTTTCTTTCTGAGATGGGCTTACTTTGCTTAATATAGTAATTTCCAGATATATCCATAAAAATTTTGGGGGCAGATTTTATAATTCCATTTTTATCACTGAAGGAAATGCCATTATGTACCACATTTTTCTTATCTATTCACCTTTTAGTGGATATGTAGTTTGATCCATTATCATTGCTTTTGTCAATAGTGAAGCAGAAAGCATGTATGTGTTTATCTCCAGAGAAGGATGTTGAGGTCTTTGGGTTTATGACAAGGAATGATACAACTGGTTCATAAAACAGCTCTATTTTTATTGTTTTCAGAAAATTTCACATTGATTTTTTTATAATGGCTACAACTGTTTACAATCCCACCACCAGAAAATAAGGGTAAACTTTACTCATATTCTTGCAAGCATCTGCTGACATTTGTTTTCTTATTAATAGTCATTTTGTCTAGATGAGAGATGCAATTGCCAAATAGTGTGGAGATGCAATTGCCAAATAGTTTTACTGTGTATTATACGGATTGGCTAAAGGTTTTGAATACATGTAAAAATTATTTTTAGCCAATACCGTTTTTCTCTTGAAAGGTCTGCTCATTTCTTTTGGCCATTTTAGTACTTTGATTTGAGAAAGGGTATTTAATTTTGACAGTTCTTTATGTATTCTAAACATTAACCCATTGACTGAAGTATTGTTGATAAAGCTTGTTCTCCTGTTCTATATGCTGAATGTTTATTCTGTTAATAGATTTTTTGTTGTCCAAAATGCTTTTTGATTTTACATAATTCTATTTCCTAATTTGTAGAGCTTTTTCTATTATTATAATCCTTTTCTTGCATATATATAAACCTTGAAATGTTTTCCTTAGGTTATCTCTGACCACTCTCAGCTTTTTAGACTTTAAAGTTTTATTCCACCTTTTACTGATGTTTGTGAAGTACAAGAGATAATGAATCTAATTTAGTTTTGTATGAGTTTATCTTGAAGTTCTTTAATCTCTCCCATTTACCTACCTGTTCATATTTTATACCAGCACCATGTTGTGTTTGTCTCCAGGGCTATGGAATATAATTTGAAGTCAGATTTTGTGGCAACTTTAACAGTGTTCTTTCTGCTTAAGATTGCTTTGACTGCTCCTGGACATCTGTTTCCATATGAATTTCAGAATTGTTTTTCTACTTCTAGAAAGAATGTGATTGTAATTTTAGTAGGGATTGCACTGAACCCATTGATTACTTTTCACAACATGAATTCTGTGAATTTAGGAGCACAACATCTACTGCCTTCTTGGGTGCATTTTTCAATAGTTTACAATTTATTGTTTCATAAGTCTCTTTGTAACATGGTCTTTTCTTCTTCCTCTAGGCATTACATGACTCCATTTTGGACTAGAACACATATTGTCCAAGTTGCTTTGATAACTCATTGGGCTGAATAATACTGAGAAAGGTAGGCATATAGAAATGCTAATGAGGTTGTTGATGCTTGCTAGTAGATTGAGAGGAGGATCATAGGATCTCATTTAGGAATTCAGCCATTACAACTTTCTGCCTCCTAACAGCTACAATTATTCTTTATAAATACTAAAACATATAATAAGTAAAAAAATATATAGGATAAGACTTTGCCATGAAGCAACTACTAAACGGTCACTGCCACTCCTGCTAGTAACCCCTTACAATTGCTTTATATGTAATCTCACTTAACTCATTGATTGACTAAATTGTACTTTAACAAAGTTATTTTAGTCTGTCATTGGTACCTAATTAAGGTGACTAGCAATTTGTTCACTTCTTTCCAGGAAAAGTTAATGTATCAAATTGGTGTTTAACAGGACAAAAAATTCCAAGACAAATTTTGGAGAAGTGATTGCATGACTTTTGTCTTTTGTAGAAAGTCATACAACTAAAGTTGAAGAACTAAGAGTGAATCACCTGTCACAGGAACCCCAATTTGTCAATTCTTTCCTATGTGACATATGGTGGTATACATTTATATATATAGGCTCTTCTACAGGTAGTATGATATATAACTCAAGATCTAGAGTTGTAAGGAGGGAAATCTAATGATGGCCATATCTATGCAGACCTCTTTTATGACTGAGGTCTGCCACATGAGTATGAGGATACTTTGAAAACACTTAAAGCACACATAGAAATCCTTGAGAATAGGATAGTTGTGACAAGATTATTGAAAATAAACTTTGTAATACTTACGTAGCCATTCCTATTGGTAAGATTAAGCACTGAGGCCAATATGTCTGTCAAGTAAAAGCTTTCTTGTTTAGAAGTAGTATTACAATGAAAAAGAAACATAACACTCATTTCTCCATACAAACTTCTGATTTTTTTGATAACTAATTAAAACAAATTCAACTAATCACTTCTTAATCAAATTGTCAAAAAACAGTGCATAAATTAGATCTTTGCTAAAGAGAAAATACTGGGATCCCAAATGCTGAAACCCATAGTAAGAGTTAGATACAGAAAAAGGCCTAAACAAAGAAGGAATGTTAGAAGATACCCTTCAGGTCTAACCATTAACATAGAGCAAGGGAAAAATTCTTGATTTAGTGTACAGATGATGGTTTTAATAATGACATGGTATAGAAAACCATTATATTCAGGGAGTAGTTTATCTCTGAAGTTCTTCAATTGAGAAGCAAGAAGTGAAAGAAGCTTTTACAACCTGATTTGGGAGTCTAAAGACATGGGTTCTTATGGAATCAGTCTGAGTTCTATAAAGCAGAGAAAGAGAATAGTGTAACCAATCATTCCCCTGAAACGTAAGTTCTATAACCTGAAGCAATTGGAGGTAAATCAGTCCCTAATGTACTGATTCACATGATCCAACAGGCATGCATGGTTATCACAGTGTAGGTTCTCAGTGTATTTCAGGGACTGGAAGACAACAGAGAAGCTAAAGGAATTACTGAGGTAATTTAGCACTCAGTTTAGTGGGCACAATTAAACTGTTTAGCAAAGAATGAGGAAACAAATTATTTCAACCGGGATATTGGGATTGGAATCAGTCTATATTTGCTGAGACCCATGTTGGAGTATATTCTTTATGCAATAATAAAAACTTTGTTTGGTATAAATGACTTAGGATGACATGTAAATCAGGCCTGCTACATGGATAGAAACTGCCAAATGCTGAAGAAATCTTAAGATGAGAGACAGGCAAAACGGACAAATGAATCTGATCTGTCTGAGTCACTCAAAGAAATATGTAGCAGGATTTATGTTGAGCTAGAGTTCTTAAGGGAAAATATGACAGAAAGACAATTGTGCTAATGTGTCTTTGGAAGGTTTTAAAGCCAAAAGAGTTAGTGGAAGGCAAAAATGATAATGTGATGATAATGAAAAATACCACAATTTTCCTAGGGCCAATCAGTTATACATAGAATAAACTGTGTATACTTCTATCCTACAAAAAGCATATACTAAGATTGCTATTGTTCATCAAGCCTGGAGCCCTCTAAGCTTGTGGCTTGTAGTGAAATAACAACAGCAATTTCATCCACAGTGTCATTCTAGAACTTATCAGACCCACAAACCCATGTTAAATAGAAGTCACAATAGGTCCAAGGATGGCCCTAATCTTTCCTGGCCCTGACCTTGTTAGAGCTGATTGAGCTAGTTTCTCAAAGCTCATTTTAGCATAAAGAAACTAATAGAGGCTTCATTGCAGTACCTCAGGGTGAAAAGAAGTGGCACATGGATAATGATCATAAATTAAGGCACCTAAATAAGGTACTGTCTCCTATCCACGCCATGGTATTTAAGATGTCTCCTTTTGAGAAAAAAATGATATAAACAATGGAGTCCTTTCATTCTGTATTAGACTTTGTTAATAGTTTTCTTTAAGATATCCTTAGCCACTGACTTCTAAGAACAAATGATACTTTGAATGTTTGGTGACAAGATTTCAGAATCTTGTTGAACTTTGTAAAAGGATTTTTACAAAAGTTATTTCTGAAATTGTTCAGGTTAGTTTATTAATGACTTGACACAAGTTAGAGTTATCAAAGACGATAGAATTAAAGTTGAGAAAATTCCTTCATAAAATTGGCCTATGGGCAAGACTTTGATTATTTTCTTAATTGGTGATTAATTTGTGAGGATCTAACTTGGTGGTGCCCCTCTTTGGAAGGTAGTTATGGGGTATGGAGAGAAAGCTAGTAAAAAGTACTTCCTTCATGACCTCTGCAAAAGTTGCTGACTCCAGGTATCTGTTTTGACCTTCTACTCTGACTTCCTTCCATGATGGACTGTGATTTGAGACTTTAAACTGTCTTACTCAGCTCTATCTTCTGCATGCCATGTCTACTGAAATGTAATATGCCCCATGGCAAGGTGTGCCAGTTGGTGCAACATTGTCATGAAATGTTACAAGAACAACCCATAACTTTGTGTTTGAAGGAGAGGTCCATGCCAAAGACAGAATTCACATGTAATACTATAATTCAGAATTGAAACTCCTAGCTGGGAAGGCCCCATCATATTTATTTAATTGATGTGATATGCCTGTCAAATTGTCCTTTGAATGTCTATATTTATGCTCATAGAGTACTGCTTCAGTCTGCCTTGGTAAAAAAATTTATAGTTAATGGTATGTGCTATTAGAAGAAATAATAACTAGTTAAACCATTGAGAATAACTGACTACTGAGGTATTGTGTTTTCCTAGTATTCAACAAAAGATTATGGACTTGCCTTGATAAAGGGGTCAAAGGAATATAAAAGCTTAAGGATAGGGATGCAGAATTGAAGTATGACCATATCCTATTAGACATAATGTAATACCATCATATATAGACAATATCTTGGCCAGGTATTTATGGCAAGGGGTTGAGCAAAGCAATAGCTCTAACCAGGTTTATGGTAACAGTAGTGGAACTATTTAAAATATTGAATAGACGAAGAGAGGGCATGGGATCCTCATGGAGGTCCATTTTATACTTCTGTCAGGTACTACTCTCCTAGATACTAGTGGTTTTAGGAGGCACTATGGTGTACAGGAAGTGGAAAAAGATAACTATAAGGGGGACTTCATGATTCACTTTCTGGAAGATTGTCATTAGTGATGAGCTGGGACTTTGTGGTTATCCAGCTGCTTGTGGTCATACACACTCAAGTACATGCTGTAATTCCTTGCTTGTACTCTCTAAACCAAGTTAACACATTGGTTTGACAAAGTAAAACTGGAGTTTGATGAAACCATGATTTGGAACCTCACTGGTGCTCTGTCCACATTTTATGTACTTATATTTGCTTGGTTGCAAGGTTCATGTATACTCTCAATGTCTGCTTTTTAACAGCCTTATTACCATTTTCTCTGAGGCTCTTTTACTGACAGAAACAATACTGATCAGTGGGGTAGTTGCAATGGTGGTAGCTGGGACAGTGGAAGAATAGACACACAAAATTGGTAGTCATCAGGTATCTATTCATGGGAGAAGCTAATTGGCAGTGCCTGCCCTGTGGGCAGTTTAATGTCCTAAACTACAGGGCAGCAATGGGTGATGGAGATCCAGCAGCTGCAGCACTGCAACAGTGGGTACCCAAGTCCATCTGTGGGAGTTCACTCTTGTGCAGAGCAAATGGGGGTCAGAGATTCAGGAGATGGCATCAGCAGCTTGGCCCATTGATACAACCCCAGTCCTCCTTTCATGAACTGTATTCAGTCACCTGGACACAGCTTATAAACTGCCAGTTTATCCAGACTTCTATTATCCCACCCCACTTTATCTTAGTGACCAAGCAATTTCCCTTCCATGTGGTCACTTCTCAACGAAGACTAACAATGTTATATTTAGAAAGGTACATAAGTATAATAATTATCTATACCTGTAAATGGTCACTTCCCTTGACCATTTCCTGTATGATATCCTTTATTCTGTTCTCCCACCTTTTGTGAGCTTACCCTTTACTGAGTCTGATACTTGGAGAAACTAGAGTCCCTAGAGCACTTTTAATTCCACACATTTGTTTCTGCAGCAACGATGTGGCCATGCCAGAAAGAGGTTCTGTTTAATCAAGTTTAATTCACAGGCTGTTGCTTCTAAAGTCAATATGTCCTTTTTAGGCTACTGGCTACTGAGCTGCTCTTTTAGAGCTTAAAATAGCACATGGGGTCTGCATTAAGGAACAAATAAATTTCATTAACTTTAGCTTTATTTATTTTTAATTGAGCACATACATAGTCACAAAGAATTCACAAAGGTGTATAGTTTTAAACACTTGAAAAATTATTCCAGTCAAAATATACTTAAGTACAAAACCCAGCTGACACCCGATAATCACAGTCAGCCAACTCTATACCCTTAATTTAACCCTTCTCCCCTTTTGAACAGATCATCTGAGTAAACCTGTAGAGTAGAGCTTTCAAACTTTATAATTCATTCTTCCTGATTGTCAAGCACAACAATTTCAGAAGCAGTTACTGTGTCTAGGTGAAGGGTTTTGATCAACTATAGCCTCTTTTGGATACATACCAGGTAGTACATAGTTCCAAAGTCCAACATCAATATTCATTTTTGGGGAGTTTCAGTGCTCCATATAAACAAGCACACATAAATAAAACTTAAGGATTTTTTTTTCTTTTTTTTTTGCATTTTGTTTGCTTGCGAACTATTTGGCAAGAAAATGTTTAAATGTAACACCATAAAACACTTGAAGCACACTTTAGAAGAGCACCGTAATGAGTACTATTACACTTAATATATTACTATGATATCTAAAACATTAACAAATATAAATATGTAATACAATTATTGAGAATTACATTGAATCATAAATAGAGGGGGTTCTTAGAAAAGAGATGACAATTCAGAATAGAAACCCTGTGTCATTTCTTTAGCTTGTAAACACTTTACCTCTTTCAAGTTTTGTCCTTTGATTTCTTATCTGCTGCTCTTCTCAGAGCAGAAATGCTAAACTTCTGAAAACCCTGCTAGAGAGACTAACTCATTTGCCAATTACTTGGCTTGTGCTTCTATTGTTCAGTTATCTAGAATTCAGCTAGTGTCTCTGCTCTAAAAATCTCTTCCCTGTCAACAGTATTCTGTTAAAACACATTTCAAGTAATCTAAACAGGCAGTAGAAGCTTCTCTCTATCAAAAATTAAATACATCCAGTAGTCTTTTCTTAAATATCTGCATAGCCTTCTTAGTTGAGTACTGGTCGGCACTTCAAGGGCAGCACAGCAACATCAATTTAACAATATTTAACAATAACAGTAGTAACATTTACAATTAGAATAATATTAATAGCAATAATCACAAGATGAGTAACAAGAAAATGAACCTGTTAACAACAATAATACCTGTTATCACAGATAACTCTTACAATAGCCCTATAAGGTAATAGGTATTATTATCCACCTTTTATAGATGAGGAAACTGGTGCACACTAAGGCCACATGACTTGCCTAAGGTCACACAAATAATTGACTCAAGAACAAAACAAAATCTTTGTTTCATTATTCTGAGTCCTGGGCTTGCTTCCACTATAGAGACTTCTCACCTTACATCAAAATCAAAGCACAAAGTGCTTGTACTTGTACAGATGCTGTTTCTATCACACAGATGGGATATGTGACAGATTACTTTCAGTAACGGGTTTCTTGGAGCCATTCACTGCCTGCCAAAGTAAATCTAATAGATCACCAAAGGTCCTATATCTATGGTAAAGTTTGTGGCCATGAATAAATTTTATCTACATAAAGTTAGTTGAAATCAGTTCACAATGATATAGTTCTTAAATTTATACACAGATACTAATGCCTACATTTATAATCAGATATTAAATATTAACTATCCACAAAGGAAATATAAGCAAACAATTTATCTAGAAAGAACAATCTCATTAAGGAATGCTGAGATCTCAAGGAAACTGTTAGACTCTTCTCAATATCCTTTCTCATGGTGCCCTCTGATGGATTTTCTAAGCCAACATAATACACAAGAACAAGAATGTTCACTCTTGTTCACTCTAACCCTGGGTAGGAAGGGAATATCTGTGACACAAAAGTGAAAAAAAAACAAAAGAAGTAGATGTGTGTATTGGGAAAAGCAGAAAGGGAATGATGAATTATTATTAGACTCAGGTCAACACCAAGGAGAGGATGCAGGAAAGGAGAGAAGGAGGAAAGGACAGAGAGGAAAGAAAGATGAGGACAGAGGGAGGGAGGGAGGAATAGAGAGAGAGAGAGAGAGCGAGAGCGCAAAGCAGAGAAAGCAAACAAAAAGAAAAGAGTCTATGATGAAAGAAAGCACCGGAAATGAGGAGGCTTCAATTAGTGAAGAGATGATGAGCCTCAGCACAGAAAATTGTGAACCTCTTGTTAAGGAAGCAACCAAAATCTAAGATTAAATAGATTAAATTCCAGGATAAATAAATATGGAAAAGTGAGCACCTGGGTGAAATGTTGAAAGGAGAGAGAAGCAGTGTTATATTTTATGAGGATACATCTGAATGGGAGTGTATAACACTCCCTATGTATAAGACTGATGTAATTAACAAAAAAGAATATGGAATATTAAAGTATATTGAGTTGAAATGGGGATATGAGAAAGGAAAATAAAATGAAAGCCACTCATAAGTGATAAGTAGATATAGTTAGAGAAAAGCATAGAAATAGCAAAGAAATGGAATTAGCACATATAAGCACATATTACATTATGAATATGTACAATTTTCAGAGAGAGTTATACAACATCAAAATTAAAATAAAATCAAACAAAGAAGTGAAGCACCAACTGTAAAGAAATTCTGATTCCAGAGGCAAAAGTTGCCACAATCTCAGAGCCTCTAAGACTTCACTTTAAGGCATGAAATCTTGTTTAGGCTCAGTTAGCATGAAAATTACAGGTAGAAAAAAGTGAGAGCACCAGGCAGGTGGATAGCAGGAAAGGTAACAAAGAGCAATATATACATGCTTAGACCTGTGTTAACATGAAATTTTATGCATGTATTTGCATGTATGCACTTGATTATGTCATGTTAAGATGTAACAAATTATACTTGATAGGGAATAGTTTGGGGGGTGGTGAGATGCTAATCTGCTTGTAGTAGAAATATTAGGAGAAAGTTATGACCACAAGTAAGTAAATAGTCAATTCAGATGGCCAGTGCTGATAGGAAAAGTCAACAAATTCATCAGAGATCACATATGCCAGTATACACCTATTACAAATCCCAAGTTGTTCCTTCAGATAAAGCGCACAGTTATAGACAAGATGAGATATCTGAAGCCGGGAAAATTAGTCTAAAATCAAAGATTTGTAGACTGAGTTTACAAAGTCATATTTACAAAGAGGGATTAATAGAAGTCTAAAGTCACAAGTATTTATTGTTCCTTAACGTGAGTATTTGCCTCAGACTAAGTTGATGCAGAAAGTAATCACATGAGTACACCAAGTCGGTGCACAAGGGCAGTGAAGAAAAGGGTGTTCCTATTGGCAATGAGGGTCTAACAGGTAGTCTTTCTAGTACTTCTTCACACGGACCTCTTTAAATCACAGTTCCTCCATCTCACCATCACTACTAGCAATAATCACAGGTCAAAGCTGAAGGCAAAAAAGAAACTTATTCAGGAAATACAGCTCTCTTAAAGTTATCTGCAAAGCAAGTAAGGTAAGTAAGTCAGCAAATTCCTTCAGGGTCTGGCACAGTCAGTTTTCCACATTATGGCACAGTGGACTTATTAAATAGCGTTCTGATGCCAGAACTAAGACTCAAAACCATACAAAGATCCAGAGAGATGGATCTGTAAGGGTGCACATAATAGTAAAACACTGTACTCAACATCTAAGTTAAAGGTTATTCAATCTTTGAATTGTCTGTGCAAAGGTACTCATTAAGCAAGATTTTAATGGATCAGATGAGTGCCCAACTTAGTGACGGCTAGTCTTCATGTGGATGCAAAAGTAAGGATCCTGGGTTGAGGGCCCTGCCTCTTCATCTAGGGAAGGATCTGGATCTTCCCAATCCCCTTGAACTGAAACTTGGGAATTATCCCCTGTAGCCAAACTGGGATCCTCAAATGCCTGGGGCTCTGGAACAGCCAAAGGAACTTGTAACAGTGAAGATGTCTTAAGTTCCTTAAGCTCATGACTCTCCTGTGCCTTTATTTGCTGAACCTGGGAGTTCTTACATATAAACAGTGACTGTACCCTCATAGATGATATAGATCTTAGTTTGGCACGGAAGCTCCTATTCAGCCAGCAGTAGATGAAAGGATTGTAGCAAGTGCTGCTCATTGCAAACCAGTGAAACGCATAGAAAACCACACTGTCGTTTTCCACTCCTGCATTGGAAATAAGAACTACATAGAAATTCAGTGGAAACCAACAAACTGCAAAGACCAACACAATAAGTATCAGCATCCGGATGCTCTTCTTCCGCTTCTGGTAGTGTGCCATAAGTTGACGAGCAGATGCATCACCAATAGCATTTTGAATCCACAGCCTTTTTCCTAGGTGAGAATAGGTTACAACAATCACCAGAAGAGGCAGGATGTACAACAAGATAAATGTCCCAAGGTCCACATACTTCGAAACCACCTTGCTTGGTCCAGGAAAGGAAGGGAGGCAGTAGCTCCTGACAACGCCATCCCTGGAGGAAAGCAAAATAAAAGTTACAATAATAAGACTAACTGAAAGGACCCCAGAAAGATACTAAGTAAGTTCTTGGCACAGTATGTCCATAAGATATCCCAGTCTCTTGAAACTTTAGGTTTTAATTTCCTCAATTCTAAAATTAAGAGAATGAACTGAAATGTTATCTCTTATGAGTGTAGTCTAGGTATATATCAATCTGAAAATAGCTGGATTCTTCATTGTCAGTGATCTTAACTTGGTGGCCCATCTTCTTGGTTTCACTAAAACATTAGAATTAGAAAATGACACCATTTAGAATAAAATATTCTATTCAGGAAAATGGGAAATGGATGAAAATAAAATTAAGAACATTACAAATGTCAACTTCATGGGTGTCTCTAGAAAGGAAAAGGTAAAATTATCTGTTATGTCTGACTTACGTGCTCATGAAAGTGTACAGATTTTGGTAAATTGAATGTGGAAGAGCAAGGAACACTGCAATACTCCAGATCACAGCCACCACAATTAAGCTTTGGGTGTGTGTTAGCCTTGGTTTCATGGGGTGCAGAATTACCTACAAAAAAAAAAAACAAGCAACACTCTTATTGAATCAGTCAAGGTTAGTGTGGTTTGCATAATCAGAAACAAGTAGATGACTTTCTGTTTAGATTAAAGAACTTACTTGGACTATAAATTTAATTGATCTTATTTCAATATGAACAGAGATGGATTGAAGGTATTTTAGAGGGAAAAGAGAGAATGCATAAAACACACATATGATGCTGAAACTCTGAAACACAAAAGGGTATCCAGCTGTAGAAATATGTATGATAGTGAGGGAGAAGTGTCTGAGCCAGTTCACAAACATATTCTATTCTCAAAAATGGCTCCACCCTGTAGAATTCTGCAAGATTGCAAATATTCCTGGCTAATTTCAACTCCCTGCTTTTTTACTGAAAAGTGTCCTTAAATGGTCTTACCCGGTGCCGGTCCATAGCAACTGCCATCAGTGTAAGAGTTGAAACATGGAGGGAGCAGTACTGAGCAAAACGGCTGACATGACACATGATCCTACCAAATACCCACTGTCCAGTCAGGAAACGAGCCTAAGGTATGAAAGGAAAAAGGGGTACGTTATTTATTAAAATATTATCCTCAATCATTGCAGAGAAACTAGAGCCTAGAATGGAAGCCCCAAGCATTCATGTTCCCTTTGTTTTCTTAGTCCTGTCATCCACCCCTAAAATGGAGCAGCCTTGATTGTACGTGCTGAAACCAACTCCATATAAGCCACTCACCACAGCAAATGGACTGTTGAGCAGGATTATCAAAATGTCAGATATCGCCAGATTGAAGATGAGAAGGCCTGTTGATTTCTTGATTTCTTTGTGCTTGACAAAAACTTGGCATACCAGAGAGTTGCCAAAGAGGGATATCATTATGATGACAGCATATGCAAAGGACAGCACAATCTTTGCTATGATGTGGGGATTGCCTCCTAACCATTTCATGGTTGATTCTGCTGGCCCTCCCCCATCTGCACTTGAGGCATTGGTTCCATTCTGATTTGTGTCATTGCAAATTTGATCCTCCAAGGATGGAACCCAGCTGACATTTTCTGGGAGCAAATCAATGGCACTCTCCATTTGCATCAGGAGAGAAGTATTCATTTTGTTTAAGGAGAATTAAACAGGTCTCAAGAGACCAGAAAGGATATATATGATGAAGTTTTTTTCCAAATCTTCACAAACAGCAACTTCTGGTTTCACCTAAAAATGAAAGGATCAAAACTTTAGCATTTTAATATAGTGAGTCCAAAAAAGCCAGGATCTTTTCTTTATAAGAGAAGAGAAGCCAGCAAGCTGGCTAGTCAGCCCACTTTCACTAAGATGATGAAATCCTGTGAAACTAACTAGATTATCCATATAGAATGATAGATATACCAGGCTGTTCTCTTACCATGGTAGTGTATAAATCTTGCCTAAAACAGTCCCTGCTTTCTAATACATATCCCATTAATTAATTACTTAATAATTAATGCCTAATCAGAGCTGCATTATTTAGGTCTAGCAAACTAGGTAACTACAGATTACTGCTATACAGTCATAGGGTTATCTGATCTTTCTACCTTGCCTTGTAAAAAATAGGTCTTTGACTGCTCTGAGTTTTACTGAGAATTTTACATAAGCAAAAAAGATCAAGCCAAAAGTAATAGGCTTCTAAATAGGTGACTTGTCTCCAACTGCAGGAACTGACAGCTATTTAATAATGTGCATATTTACATACATGTAAAAGGGAAGGATGTCAGAGACTGTAAACCTAAAGGTAATATT
Organism: Sigmodon hispidus; assembly: GCA_004025045.1. Lineage (NCBI taxonomy): Eukaryota > Metazoa > Chordata > Mammalia > Rodentia > Cricetidae > Sigmodon > Sigmodon hispidus. Next base: position 42,649 of record PVIH01007732.1, read on the forward strand.
TTGTTTACATTTCTATTCCACCCACTCCTGTCACTAACATGCAGTATGACTGTGCAAATAACTATGAGTAACAAAAATTAGCTACATATTTCTAAATTTTGGAAAGACGCTCAGATGTTTTCAAAGAAAAGGTAAATTTAGGAGGAAAATGTATGCCAATTACCACAGTTCAATAATTTGACAGTGTGCACATTTGTCAAAATGTATAATCATAAATATGCATAATCATTGTGTCAACCAAAAATAAAACTGCATACTTAAAAGCATTTTAGCCTTGGTTTCACCAACTATCCAGTGGCAGGTATATGTACTGCATAAGCTGTTTGAGAAGATTACATTAGCATGCATGAAAGAAAATGTAAACTATCAAAGCCCTTCATAATGGTAAAATATCTGGGTTTCCTTATATTAGTAACCTACTTTTTTTTGTTCTTAAGTAAATAAGTTCTGGCCAAAATGGAGAAGAGTGTGTGTGTGTGTGTGTGTGTGTGTGTGTGTGTGTGTCTGTGTGTCTGTGTGTCTGTCAAGTGTTTTGTTATTAGTTCATGTCCATGTAGGTTGCGCATGGATGTTTGCATATATGCATTTCATTTGACTGATTTGTTTTTAGAAAGTTATGTTGTTTCTTATGTGAAATCATATGTACCATGACTATATTTCCACAATGCAGACTTGTATAGTGTGCATTTTCTAAAAAAAAAATCTATGTGTGTTTATGTACTATGTTTGCCTGCTGTGTATATATGTGATGTGTTTCTCTGCTGTTCATTCGTTTGTATAGTATGTTTTGTTGAATGTGTCTAGTATTTGTTTGTGTAGAACAAATAATGTATTGCTGTCTGTGATATTGGTTATAGTGAGGAGTCACAGATTTTCCTTCTTTTTCCCTCTTTCTGTCTCCTTCTCTACCCCACAAAATTTACTATGGAAAATTGAGGATGTAGCTGTGTGGCATTTAGAATGCCTGAAAAACTGGGTTCCATACTCAACACTCCACAATTAAATTATAAATACTATTTTTGCCAGACAGAGTGCCCCCCCACCTGTTACTCTAGTACACCTGTACTGCTAAGGCAGAAGGATCACAAATTAAAAGACAGCCTGGGATATAATAACCAGTTCCAAGTGCAGCTGCTGCATAGTGGGAGACTTTCTCAAAAAAAAAAAATGTGATATGGAACAAACAAGAAGAATCCTTATGCTAACGTTAGAGTTCCCTTTTAACCACATATATTTCCTAAATTTCTCCTCTAACTAGGGGCATTCCAGCCCTAATTAGAAGCAAAGGCTACACCAACATAGCATCTAAATTACCCAGGCTTTGGGCCTTACAGGTTTGAGTCTCTGCCCCTCCCTTCGCTTCAGGAAGTATGGGGGAGGAGGAGGGAGTTCCAGGCAGATTCTGGCATTTTCTAGATCATCCCAGGGTGTGGGGGGGGGGTATTAAAAAACAGATTATCTATTTTGTGAAGAACTACTTCTCCCCAGAAAGACTTCTCTTTAGTCAAATGATCAGAAGGGGGCAGTGCAGAGGAATATATAATTCCATTCATATCCCCTTCCTCAAATTTGAAGGCTTTAAGGAACTGCGTCATCATGAGGCCTCTTAGCCTCCTGAGGGTGGTTGCTATTGGTGACCACCCCTCAACCTCTAGCAAGATTGAGATTCTATAGTTCTAATTACAGAGATTTCTGTCTTGCTGGTAAAATGGATATTGAACACTGATACATCTCTACCCTATGCTGAGACCCCCTCCCCAGTTATGGAGCAAATTATTCTAGTGGTGCGGGGAGGGGGGGGGAAGGTTCCTGTGGGAGGAGATCTAGCCTCTGGCCACAGTTTTTTCAGTCCATCTTCTCCCTAAAGAGCAAGGGGGAGAGAGTAAGGGGTCTGGGGAGGGAAGGACCCTGCATCTCTGAAGCTGTCAGTCCCGAGATCAAGCTTACAGTTTGAGTGTACTTCGACGCGCAAGAAACCACAACAACAATAACAACAACAACAACAACATCTAATTGTGGAAGCATGACAGTGTGGGGGACTAAAACATCCAGATACCCGAGAATGGGATGGGGTATAGTATATGGGAAGGAGGGCTTTCCAGATGCTTTTGGAGCAGATATCCTCACTTTTCAGGAGTGTCAGGATCCCTGTGGATAGGAACAGAAAAAAACACGAGGGAAATTCTAGGGAATCACCCAGAGCTCCTAAGAATTCGGTATTTTGCGCTTGCAGATAACCTGTGGAAGAAATGCATTATGGAAAATACAAATAAAAACAGGTTGAGGACTCAGGGATGAGGGCGCATGGACTTGAGGATGCTATGCCCCCAACTCCTTCCATTACATGGGCTGTCTGCCCGTTTCTCTGTTTACCTGGTTCAGCAGCAGCTCACCCCCAGATATCTCCAATCATTTCTGTAAATGTTGAGACTTACCTAAGAATGTTCTATCCGGAGAATGACTGGAAAGCTAGGAGCCTACCAGCCTTAGTGTGCTGGTCTGCTGGTCAGGCAGAGGAGAGATGAAGACAGACTAGCGGACTAGCCGCCAGCCCGTCCAGGTCTCCGCGCACTTCGAGCCTGAGCCAGAGGTGTCTCTGGCTCTGTGCGCGCAAGCCTACTGCTGCAGGCAAGGAGTCGTGCGCACTCCCCCGCGTCAGTGGGACTGGGTAGTGACCCTCAGCAATAGGGGGCGGGGCCCCGAGAGGGCTGGCAGAGCTTTGCGCGAGACTTTGCCTCAACCACGAGATGCTGTCTGGGTCCGCAACGCACCGGGAGGGGAACAGAGGGGGGGCACATGGAGGGAGACGGCGGGGGTGGGGCACAGGTGGCCTCTTCTGCTAGATCAGAGCTAGTTAATTTTCCACTGTGTAAATGCAGCTCTAGTCTTCTCTACCAAGATACAAGCACCCTGGAGACCAAACCAGACAGGGGAATGGTTGCTGCCAAATGGGGTAAATTCCTCTTTTCTTTCTTTCTTTCTTTCTTTCTTTTTTTTTTTTTTTTTAAAAAAAGCGAAACAAAACTCCCTCACTCGTTTAAATGCGCCCATTTCAGTTCATCAACCAGAATGTAATTAAATACACCTCTTAACTCAAGTTCTTTCATACCTAACCCCCTGCTTCCCACCTCCCCAAGGTAAATTGGTCTTCAGATTTTTTTTTTAAACCTGCATGGAGTCCTAACCAAGCAAACACTATGTAACCTTCAGAACTGCAGAATCTTTGAATCTGGAGATGGAAAGTAGCAGAAAGGGGAAAAGAGACAGGGAAAAGCCATCTTCAGAAAGCTGCCTTTGAGTGTTACTTGTAGTGTTGCCAAACAGCATTTGTGATATAAGAACTATGCATGAGCTTTTGCAAAAACAGCGGATGAATATTTTCCACGGTTCCTTTTTTTTCCTCTGATAAAGGAAAGCAGAGAGTAAAACACAAGGAAGATGAGAAAAGAGGAGCAAGAGATTCCTGGCTTAAAATTCCCACTGTTTTTTATAATAAAAAAAAATTATTCGAATCCTTGAGGTTTGAATGTCTTATGTCTAGAAAATTCTTTTCTATTCCTTTGTGTACTAGAGAGATAAAATAGCCCTAGACAGTATTTTTTTAATTTACAGAATGGATTCCTCGTTTCTTCCATGATCCCTTCTGAATTTTCTCGAAGGAATATGTAAACAATCAGAGCTCTTATGTGCAGTGACTCACCAAGTCTCCCTGGGTAGAGCAGAGATGCTGTTAATATTTTCACAAAACCTCCCCAGGTTTCTGTAAAACGTAGTCTTTCCTTCAGGTAGTGCAAAATTTCCATGTTTCTTTCCTTCTACAGCATATTTCCCACATACAGTACAGGAGTAACCCCATCTTTCAAATTCACCAAATACCTTCCCCCAGAGACAACCATTTTTTGAAATCTTTCCCACACACCCTGGGTTCTCTTTAAAGACTTCAGGAAAGCCCCCACTTTCCAGCATTCCATGGGCTTGTGTGACAAACTTCCCCCACCTGACTCCCAATAAAATAATTTTTTTTTCAGAAAAGGAATACCTCATAATTATCCCTCACCTCAATTTTTACCAAAAGATATTAAAAACATCTCCATTGAATATGTATATTTACAGAACAATACAGTAAAGTTGTGTTTACCCAAACCATGGTAGAAACAAACTCATCATTACAGCACACAAAGGTTCATTTTGTGATCACTCCAGCAATACTCTATTGTCTGCTGAACATGCTAAATTCACTACACACATGCCAGGAGACATTTAATCTTTCCTAGACAGAAAATTTATCAAAATACCCAAAGTAGCTTCTTGAGTCTCTCTTACATCTCAATTTTACTGCTAGGCAATATTGAAAAATTCCTTCTTTTCCCATAGCTTTTCCAAAGATCCCTCAAACATAAAGAGACCAACACCTTTGCCTAATTCAGTATTTCCTCTTTAAAAGGGTTACACTGGAAAGGAGGCCTGTTCCACAATGGAAGAGACGCCAAGTACTCTAGAAACATTACCAACTATCCATCCATTTGACTAAATTTCAATATCATATTATTAATCTACCTTTAACAGCCACTGATCAAACCCCTACAGGCCCGCAATGCTTTCAGAGTCCAAAAGTCTCTCGGCCAACAATGTGATATCCACAAAAGAGCACAACCAAGTCATCACTTCTTAGGAGTGTCTGAGGGCAGACAATGAGTTACAGACTAGAAGGCAGACATGTTGGTAAAATCTAGCTTCCTTTCACCCTGCAATGCCTTGAAGTAACTGCTTTCACTCATTTTCTTGCTATCTGTAGACCACACAACTCCATCTATCTAGCTTGGCTGCATTTCTTCCCCTCCAGCTCCTTGTCCCTCTCCTAGATAAGCAGGCAATACCATCACCATCCTTGCAGAAATAGTCTTCTTTACCCTTCCATGCTTCAATACAGTTAAGACATAGCTCTCTTTTCCATTAAGAGTCCAGGATTTGAGCTGGATGTTCAGATCGCTTCTAAAGCTGGATTTTCTGCAGTAGTTGGTATTCTTGCGAAATCTTCCATCTAAGAAATACAGCAGCTGCACGTGTGACTCACGGAGAGTTAGCTCAAGCCAGCCAATCAAGGGCTGAGGCAAAAGCACTAGCACCAGAGCTGTCAGGCTCTTCCCACAGATCAAAGCTCTCCTGGTTACAAATTTATAGGATTAAACAGGGAAGGACAGAGTGGGCGGCGCTCCAGACTATTGGTTCAGAGAAGGGGAGCGCAGGGCGGAGGAGGGAGAGGCTGAGGGCTCTGTGGCTTTTTTTGCTGCCCAGGAAGTGCCAGTGTTGAATGCTCTAACATGGCACGCGATTTTCCAAGCCAGTCACCCAAAATTGAGGTTCAAATACACGCAAAATGTCCGTGTTTAATCTTTCACTCCACCACAACATGAACATCTCTCTAAGATACACAGTACTGGCCCAAGGAAAAAGAGAGGTAAAAGCTTTGTTTGTTTTTTGTTTTGTTTTGTTTTGTTTGGAGTGTTTTTTGTTCGTTTGGTTTTGGAACACAGCAGCACACCTGGCACCTAGCCTTATACATGGGTCTTGATTTTAAAACTCTTAAATCAAATCTAGAGTGAATCTCTGTTTTTATATAAGGTAATTTTTTTGTTTTAGAAGAGAATACACACAAAAAGGCAAATAATGTCTTCGGTGGGAATATTAGTGGGAAAGCCAGACTGCCCCCATATGGTATAATTTCAAGCATTTCTATGATACCTCAACACAAATTCTCTGAAGTACAGCATAACATTAAGTGTGTCTATTTCTCTTTTATAGGTTTGTTTTAATTATACTTGTGCATTTAGAGATACCAGTATTTTGGGTTTATCTGAGATAATTTTGCAATTTGTGTACTTTTTTTCCAACTGAGATAGAGTCAAGCCAACATCTTTCATTTCTTTTAGTTGCTCATTGCTTTGAGAATGATTTTATCTCATTAAATTATGTAACTCTATTGATGCTTGCTTCCAGGTCCATGTTAATTGCTAAATTAACATACTGTAATTTAAAAGTAAAACATGAAGTGTCTGGAGAGACAGCCCAGTCATTAGGAGTATTTACTCCTCTTCCTGAGGATCTGAGTATGATTCCTAAGACCTATGTGGTGGCTTACATTCTGTAATTCCATTTCCAGGGTATCCAATGTTTTCTTCAGGCCTCTGAGGGCCAAAGAAGAAAATTGGTTGTTTTCTATATTTATCTCCTTCCACCTTACCAAACTCTTCAGGCTACTATATTTAGGAGCCCACTAACTCATTGTTCTTAATTCCTCCCCTTTTTAATCCCTAGATAGTAATAGTTATGGTTCATAAAAGAAAAAAATAATATAAACATGTTTTTTATGAGTTCTCAAGATCCATTGGCTACTACTGAGGTGTAAATACGTTTTTTAATGTCACACTCACTGCATATGAAGCTTAAATAGCTTTTTTGTTCCTGAATTTCTTTCTAGAGGCTGTTCTAAAATTTACCTTCATATCATCCAAACCTTTTCCTCAGGCCCCAGCTATGACATACCTAGCTTTTCAGTTTCCATTTTTAATTCTAATTCTAAGTAAAGTCTCCCTTGCTTACTTTTACTAATTGTATCTTGAAATATGATTAAATATCATTTCACATAATATACAACTCACCTACCTAAACAACACAAGTTAATGTGTAATATTCACAGAATTGAGCAACTATCACTGCAATACATTCTAGATCCTTTTCATGATCATAGAAAGAAGTGTGCTACCCATTTATTCCTATTGTACTTAAAGAATTCCTCAGTCTTGAAAAGTAACTATTGTGCTTTCTGAATATATGGATTTTATATTCTAATTATTTCATGGAAATAGAATTATGCAATATATATTTATTATCAGCTTTTTAAATATAGTAGCATTATTTGTAATATCAAGAACCTAGAAACAACCTAGATGCCCCTCAACTGAAGAATGGATTAACAAACTGTGGTACATCTACACAGTGGAGTACTACTCAGCAGTAAGAAAAAAAAATGATATCCTAAAATTTGCAGGTAAATGGAAGGATTTGGAGAATATCCTCCTCAGTGAAGTATCACAAACCCAGAAAGATAAGCAGGGGATGTACTCACTGATTAGTGGACTTTAAACAAAAAGTAAAGAACACTCAAGCTGCAAACCACAACCACTGAACAGCTTGGGATCTGAAAATTATATTTAATATAGTCTTCTGCTGTTTATTTGATCTCAACACTATTCATTCTACACAATGGCATCGTTACATGTTTCTTTTTTCTTGTCACTATATTTTATTTTTTTAGAAAATAAAGTCCTTTTTTCAGTTGTTGGGCATTTAGGTTGTTTAAACAAAAAGCAAAGCATGTCCAAGCTGCAAACCACAACCACTGAACAGCTTGAGATCTGAAGCACCTTGGACTGGTACCTTGGAGCCCATTCCCTCCAGAGGAACACCTGACCCAGTCTTGATGTTGGGGTGAGGAAAGCGGATCTGCCTTGAGTGGATGCTGAACTAGGACATCTTGGGACCTTGGGACCTCCTGCCCCTGCTGGGGAGGAGATAAAGTGATGTGGAGAAGAGAGTGACTGGAAGGGGCAGAAGGGGAACGGAGTTTGAACAAGGGGATATAGGGATAAAAAATGAAACTGTATTCATAATAAAATATAAGCTAAAAAAATAAAGTCCTTTTTCCATGTTAAAAAATAACATTGAACAAATATTTCTTTATTTTGTATGTGTGTGCTGTGCCCGCATATATGTATGTGCACCATATACATACATGATGTCCTCAGGGGCACAAAGAAAACATTGGATACCCTGGAACTGGAGTTACAGATGGTGAGCCACCATGAGAACCAAACCCAGGTTCTCTGGAAGAGCAGAAATTTCTCTTAATCACTGGGGCATCTCTCCAGATACTTCATGTTTTACTTTTAGAGTTTGTTAATTTAACAAGTGAATGAGCTCAACTGTGTTATTTTCGTAGGGATATGTAATGTACATTGGTCACATCTCTCCTTTCTGTTTATTTCCTTTCACTTCCCTAATAGTTCCCATCCTACAACTTTACTATCATGCATTTTTTAAATTCCTCTAAATTCCACATTAAAAAAAATGTACAAGGCTTGTGATGGTTGATATTGATTTTCAATCTAGACCCACTAGAGACACAAATCTCTATGTAGAATTACGAGGGACTGTTTAGATTGTGATAATTGAGGTGTGATGATGCACCTAGGATATTAATGGCACTATTCCATGGGCAACAAACAGTCTTGGACTGAATGAGAAGGTAATGATAAAATGAACATTTACATTTGCTTTTCTCTGCCTCTTTCGTATAGACACAATATAGCAACTGACTAATGTTCTTTTCACTATGACTTCCTCACTATAAAAGACTGAGGTAAACTGTGAGAACTATAAGCCAAAACAAATGCTTGCTTTCTCTCTTAAGTTGCCTTTGTCAGGTATTTTATTGCATTAACAAGACAAATGTGCAATATTCTTGTCATCCTGAGTCAGGCTTATTTCACCTTACAGGATGATCTCCATTTCTATTGAATTTCCTTCAGATTATGAATAAAATTTTCATTACTTTTTGTTGCTAAACAGAACTCAGTTGTAAGTATATACCACATTTTATTTTTCCAAGGTTTATCTTATTATTAATAGTGTGTGTGTATGTATGTGTGTGTGTACACATCAATGCAGGTTTCTCTAGAATTCAGAAGAGTAAATTGGATTCCCCAGAGATAGAGCTAGCTAATGTGGGTGCTAAGAACAGATCTTCAGTCCTGTAAAGGAGCCTGAAGTGCTCTTAACTGCTGAGTCATTTCTCCAGCCCTCTGCCAAATTTTCAACTGGTGATGGGCACCAAAAATTCATCCCTTAATTTAAATATAAACAATGCTACAATAAACATGTGTGTTACATTTTACATAGACTTTGATTCTTTGGGGCATACACCACGATGTCATATGAACACTTTATAGGCCTATTTTTTTTTTTTAGTGTTTTCAGGAATGACAATAAAAATTTCTATAGTGCCTGGAAGCAATTGATGTTCTTATCAGAATTTTACAACTTAAAAAAACACGTTACACCTTTATTAGCATTTGACATTATCTATTTTCTTAATTATAATCATTCTGATTGGGATGTAAAGGAATGTAAATGTAGTTAAATGTAGTTTGTTTTTTGTTTGTTTGTTTTAAGGCAGTCTTGTTATATTATATTATGCGGGCCATCTTTCAACTCATGATCCTTTTACTTCACTCAGCCTGTAGTAGGATTGCAGGCCAGCAGTATCCCATGACATTCCCAATATGATTTTAATTTATATGTGTCTAGTAGTTAAACAGCCTGAGCATTTCTCATTTAGATTTGGACCATTTGTTCTTTTTTGTTTGAAGATGGATGTTCAGTTTATTTGCTTGCTCACTAATGAAGATATTTGCTCATTGGTATTATTTGTTCACCTTTTTTAGGTTCTGGATATTAAATCCTGTCTCAATTTTAGGTATTTACTTTTCTTCCTGAGGAATTGAGATTAGGATTTTTTCTGATTACTTTCACAGTGAGTTTACTTTCCCCTATATTTTACTTTTCTTTCTATAAATACATTTTATCTGCCTTACAGCCATCATAGCCTATATGAAATATTATATTATTGTGGTATTTATTTGCAGTCCTACAGTCACAGATTTATTCAGTATTTCTTTATGTGACAAGTAACAATATGCGTATCTCCATTATAGAATTTTCTATTCAAATATTTTGCTTATTGTAATTTTCTGATTTTTATATTATTGAATCTTATGCGTTATTTAGGTATTGTGAGTCTAAGTCCTTTACTTTGTATATGATTTGTCAATAGTTTCTCTTTTGAGTTTTTCTCTGTTTTATTGATAATTTGAAACAAAAGATACTATACTTTTTATTATATTTGATATATTTATTTTCCTTTTGCTACTAAGGTTTTTGGTGCTACATGTAAGAAACCATCATTTTTAATATTTGTTCACTTATTTTTACATCTTGACTGCAGTTTTTTTCTCCCTCCTTTCTTCCCATTCCCTCTCCTGGTATTCCCTCTCATCCTCCCCTCAATCCACTCCTCCTCTGTTTCTATTCAGAGAGGTGAAGACCTCTCATGGGTGTCAACAAAGCATGGCATATCAAGTTGCAGTAGGACTAAGCACCTCCCCTTCTATTTAGGCTGGACAAGGCAACCCAGTATGAGAAATAGTTTCCCAAGAGCCAGCCAAAGCATTAGGGACAGACCCTGCTGCCATTTTTTAGGAATCCCACAAGTAGACCAAGCTACACAACTATCATATATCTGTAAAAGTTTTGTTCCATGCAGGCTCCCTGGTTGTTGGTTCATACTCCGCATTTCTGAATCAGTTTAGTTGTTTTGTGAGGGTTTTTTTGTGTGTGATTTTCCTGATCCCCCTGGCTCCTAGGATACTTTCTTCCTCTCTTCATCAGGATTCCCAAGCTCAGCCTAATGTTTGGCTGTAGACCTCTGTATCTGGCTCCATCAGTTGCTGGATGAAGGCTCTCTGATTTTGATTACTACAGTTTAGGTAGTCACCAATCTGACCACAGGAGACAGCCAGCTAAAGCTACACATCCACTATTGCTAGGAGTCTTAGCCTAGGACATCCTTGTGGATTCCTGGGAGAATCCCTTGCACCAGGTTTATAGTTGACCCCCAAAAGTTTCAGTACTCTTCCCTTGACCCACTCTCCAACACAGTCCCTCAAGTTTCTGTCTACACTCACCTAGTTGTCAGTATGGCCTAACAACCTAAGGCACTGTATCCAGAAACCACCATTTAATGTGAAGTCATGAAGAATTATTTCTCTTTTGTTAATAAAAGTTTCAGTTTAAGGCATTTGAGATAGTCTTTTATAATAGAATTGCTGAATACCATATTAAATATGAGTCCTATTTCCTTTATCTGCATGGGATTAGACAGTTTGTCTAACCTCCTTTGCTGAAAATACAATTCTTCCTTAATTACATGCCCTTGGAATATTTTTAAAACTCAGTCCACTGTAAACAACTCTCAATTTTGTTCTACTGATATCTATATATTATTATCTCATAATTATGATTACTATAGCTTTATAGTAAACATCGAAATAGGTATTTGTGCATCAGATGTTTTCCTTGTACAATAATGAATTTGATATTATGGATTCTTCAGATGTTCATACAAAATCTGTTGAATATCTAATCAGTTGGGGTAAAATAACCAGCCTGAAACTGGTCACAATTCTATTTATATATAATTATTGTGAAGAACGTTTTACCTTCTAATCTATGAATGTGGAATAAACAAGAGATCTTTCATTTCATTTAATTTTTCAGCAATGATTCATAGTCATCAAGGTAAAAACTTTTATATTTCTTTTGATAAATTTATTATTTTATTATTTCTTTTACTAAAGGTCTAGCAATCAATTGTTACAGTATGTTCTTATATAGACTATGAATGTTTAGCAGATATTTCTATATTTTTTTATACTTTATTTACCTTCACTTAGATATTGTTTATGTCTACATAAGATTCTAACTTAACAAGTTATAGCACTTATAATATACTGTCCATCTACCTTCTGGACATAAGTTTTGATTTTCATCTTTCAGAAGGTTCTTTTGTATTGGGAAACTAGCTTTGTTGTATAGCTTTGCATATGCAAACACACACATACACACACAGAGGGAGAGAGAGAGCCTTTTCTTTCAGCATTTAAACTATGATATATTTAGTTATGGATCTTTAAGTTTACTTTGAGTTCATTGACAGTTCCCTTCATTTAGCATCATTACATTTCTTTCTGACAGAAATTATATAATTTCTATTGACTAATCTTCATTTTGTCAGTCCTTCAGTTCAAATTTATTGGGTCACTCTAGTGAATTTTCATGGTTCATTGTACTTTTTCTGTAGAATTTATACTTGGTTAGTTCTAATTTATTGGTATATTGTACTTTGAAACACCATGATTAAAACTTTTTATTTAATTAAGCATATTTTCTTAAGTTAAAATTGCTCCCTGTTAAATTCAGATTCAAACATACTACTTCTCAAAGGAAATTTACATTGCCTGTATTTTCTCCAGTGGATGTCTGCTTGCTTCACATGTTGGGTGTCTTTTTTTTTTAAAAAAAAAAATTGAATGTTTTAGATAATCTATTGTGTAAACTCTGTAGCTAAAACTAGAAATTGTTATTTGATTATTTATTTGCTTTTTGAATAGTCTGTACACTTTCAATGTAGTAAATTTGCACTCAACAAACAGCCACTGATGTTGCTGTTCAGTGAATTCAGGCTTAGATACTGCACAGTCATTCTAGGATGACAGTGGTTTTAGCAAGAATATTTTTGTCTCTTTTCCCAATCTCTTTCTTTCATCTGTCTGCTCTGATGGTATCATACTCAGGTATTAACTTTCAGTGATTGCCAGATGATTGCAATATTGTTTTCAACAATGCCCTGGAAAATAAATTGCTCTACAGTCATGCAATTAAATGTGGACTTCTTTGCAGGGTTAGTGTTTTAGGCCAGACTCTGAGACCCTCTCTAAAACCCAGGTTGAAGATTGCTTTTAGCCATCTAATTTCCTGACTCATGCTTTTAATATAGCTAATCTAAGGCTTGGGTTATTTTTCTTATTTGTCTACCAGATTTATTTCCATTGCTTATTTCCTAACTCTCCAGAATCCAGGGAGTCCAAAGATTGACTTTCCTTATTTTCAAAGGTATAATTCAGAGGGCCATTTAACTGCTATTTTTGTGTACTTCTTTTTCCTATATATAAAACCTCTGTATTACTGTTCCAGATCCAAAGGAAGGAATTGTCTTTATCCTGGAGAGACACTTGCCTTATAAGCAGAGTGCTAAGCAGGATAATAACCATTAATCATGTACACCTACCTGTTCTGCCTTGGAATCTCTTCTTTACAAACTCACTTGTAATGAAGATCAAGATTTAGTGTTGGTGTCTTTCCCTTGACTGGAATATACTTTGTATTATTTGTGCTGGTTTGAGGTCTTCTAAAACTCATAGTTCTTAACTGTATTGGACTTTCTGAAGCACACATGTCAAATGGGTAAGAAACATTGCATTCCTACTCCACCTTAGGACATGTTATTCTTATATATTTGGGTCTTGAAAGAGAGGAGACTTGTATTGAGGATGCTGCTGTCCATTATAGAACCTTGATCATACAAATCTGGGGACAGGAAAAAGGAACAAGTCATAATGTTTTAAATCCAACAGGTATCATTATGACCAAGAATTAATGAATTTTCTTGAATGAATGTCTCCTAATTTGCTGCTTGTCCTTAGATTACTATGTAGAAATGATAGTAGCTATTTGATTGTTTCTAACTTTCAATAGGGTAGTTGTTAAAGTGTCTAAGAGCCATGGCCTCTTAGCTCTGATGTTAAACCACACCCTCCTCTGAGCTCTGATGTGACAAGCCTCACTTAAAGCAAGATTTCAACATGCATCTCCCTCTGTCTCTCTTCTTGCCCTCCCCTCTCTGCCTTTGTCTTGGGAGCTTCCCTCCATTCCTTCCTTTCTTCTTCCTTTCTTACTCTTTCTTTTTGCTTTCTCTACTATTATAATCATAACCTTTCTGTTAATTATAACTATATTCATCTGACAATAAAGATTTTTTTCTTTATTTATTTTGTATTTATCAATAAAAACAGTAAAATGAATTTAAAATGCTGAAAAGTTAACAATAACTATAAAGAAGATAAAAATCATAAGCATGACTTATCAAGGGTGATAATGCAAATAAAACAGCCATTAAGCATTTTTATTACTTCTATTTCAATTTTTAGTTCCTAGAATGTTTCTTTCATTTTTTGGTTTTCCTTTTCTTGGTTTTCTTTCAAGGATTTGTTCATCTCTTCTGAGTGATGTGATTAAAGGCATTGGTCACAACTCTCTAATCTTCCTGGCTTGATTGTGGGTGATTCTGTTCTCTGATATTCCAGGATGCTTTTATTAAATATACAATAGGTCACCACAGTGATTTTGGTGGTAAGCAGCAAGAAAATTGTTACCTCTAGGGTAGGACATTTCCAGAGAGCAGTGATTAATACTCACTGTGAATGTGGGTATTTCTGCCCAAGAGGCACTGAGTTGTGACAGACTAAAAAAGAGTAATGAGGAGCATTCTCTCTCTACTTACAGTGTGCTGTGAGATAAGCTACTTGATTCCTCCACATCTTTTCTCTATAATTGTCCTCCACACCACAGCCCAGAAACTCTCTGAAGTTAGTCAAATAGGCACGGAAACACCTGTAACCATAAGCCAGAATAAAAATTACATCCTTTTTTATGATTTTAAAAAAAATTTCATTTATTTATTTATTTTTATAGAATAAAGTCATTTTTATCCATGTATCTCCTTGTTCTGACTCCCTTCTCATTCCCAACCTCTCCAGGTCAACCTTCAGACTCTCTCTTCTTCATCCAAGAAGTCTCAAGGTGGATTAGCTCAGCATCCACTCCAGGCAAGTACAATTTCCTCATCCTAATATCCAGACTGGGTTAGGTGTTGGAAGAGATGAACAAATCTTTGAAGGAAAACAAAGAAAGCCAAGAAAAGGAAAACTGAGAAATGAAAGAAACATTCCAAGAACTAAAAGTTGAAATAGGAGTAATAAAAAAGGCACAAAATGAGGCAAAGATGGTAATAGAATATCTGAAAAAAAGAGCTGAAACTACAGATACAAACATAACCAACAAAAATCCAAGAGATGGAAGAGAGAATCTCTGGAGTGGAAGACTCAATAGTGGAAATAGATACATCAGTCAAAGAAAACACTAAAACCAAAAAAGCTATAACACAGAATGTTCAGGAAAGTTGGGACACCATGAAAAGACCTAACCTGAGAATAATAGGAATAGAAGGAGAAGAATACCAGCTCAAAGGCACAGATAATGTATTCAATAAAATCATAGAAAACTTTCCCAACTTAAGGAAATGTCTATAAAGATACAGGAAGCTTACAAGACACCAAATAGATTTGACCTCCAAAAAAAATCTGCTTGCCACACAATAATCAAGCCACAAAACTTACAGAACAAAGAAAAAAATTAAGATTGGCAAAAGAAAAAGGGCTACTTACCTCTAAAGGCAGACCCATCAGAATAACTCCTGACTATTCAATGGAAAAATTAAAGCAAGAAGTCCTGGCCAGAAGTTATACAGACTCTAAAAGGACATGGCTGTCAACCTAGACTACTATAACCAGCAAAGCTATCTTTCACCATAGATGGAGTAAACAAGATATTCATGACAAAGTCAGACTTAAACAATACCTATCCACAAATCTGGCCATTCAGAAAGCATTAGAGCGAAAATTCCAACTTAAGAATCCCAGATACACCCATGAAACAACAAACAATCGATAATCCCACAAAAAAGCCCAAAGAAAGGAAATACATACAAGCTACCACCAAAAATAACAGGAAACATTAATCAGTTGTTACTAATATCCCTTAATATCAATAGACTCAATTCACCTATTAAAAAAAAATACAAATAACGATGAACACAAAAACAGAATACATTCTTCTGCTGCATACAAGAAACACACCTCAACCCTAAAGAAAGACACAGGGACAGAGTAAAGGGTTGGGAAAAGATTATCTAATCAAATGGCCCTAGGAAACAAGCTGGGGTTGCCATTCTAATATCTAACAAAGTAGACTTCAAATTAAACTCAATTAAAAGAGAACAGGATGGACATTACTTATTCATCTCAGGAAAAATTGATCAAAATGAGATTTCAATTCTGAATATTTATTCCCCCAATATAAGGGCACCTATCTTTGTAAAAGAAACACCACTGAAGCTCAAATTTCACATCAATTCTCACACCGTAATAGTGAGAGACTTCAATACCCCACTTTCAACCCTGAATAGGTCAACCAGATGCTCAACAGAAAAATGAGTCTAACAGAGGTTATGATGCAAATGAATTTAATAGATATTTACAGAAGCTTCTACCCAAATAAAAGGAATATCCATATTTCTCAGCACCCCATGAAACTTTCTCTAAAATTTACCACATAATTGGTCATAAAGCAAATATCAATAGATACAAAATATGGAAATAATCTTTTGTATCATACCAAACCATCAGGGCCTAAAGATTAGAGTTCAACAACATCAAAAATTACAGAAAGCCTACCAACTCATGGAAACTAATGAACACTCAACTGAACCACCTGAGTCAAGGAAGAAATTAAGAAAGAAATCAAAGTCTTTCTAGAATTTAACAAAAATGAATCCACAATGTACCCAAACTTATGGGACACAATGAAAGCAGCCTTAAAAAGAAAATTCACAGCAATAGATGCCAATATGAAAAACCTAGAGAAATACACACTAGAGAAGTAACAGCACAGCTGAAAACCTTAGAACAATTAGAAGCAAACTTACCTAGGAGTAGATGGAAGTTCATAATCAAACTTAGAGGTGAAATCAATAAAATTGAAACAAAAAGAACAATACAAAGAATCAATGAATCAAAGAGTTTGTTCGTTGAGCAAGTCATCAAGATAGATAAACCCTTATCCAAATTAACAAAAAAGCAGAGAGAGAGAGAGAGAGAGAGAGAGAGAGAGAGAGAGAGAGAGAGAGAGAGAGAGAGAGGGAGAACCCAAATCAACCAAATCAGAAATGAAAAGGAGGACATAACAATAGACCTCCAGGAAATCCAGAGAATTATTGGGTCATACTTTGAAAATCTATATTCAACAAAATAGAAGACCTACATGAAATGGACAGCTTTTTGGACAGGTACAATTTACCAAAATTAAATCAAGATCAGATGAAATACCTAAACAGACCTATAACTCTGAAGGAAATTGAAGCTGTCATTAAAAGCCTCCCAAGTAAAAAAAGCCCAGGTCTAGATGGTTTCAGTGCAGAATTCTACCAGACATTCAAAGAAGAATTACTACCATTATTCCGCAAACCATTTCACACAGTAGAAACTGAAGGAATATTGCCAAATGCTTTTCATGAGGCCACAATTATCCAAATACCCAAGCCACTCAAAGATGCAAAAAAGAAAGAGAATTACAGACCAATTTCCCTCATTGATATTGATGCAAAAATTCTAAGCAAAATTATGGCAAACCATAGAAAACAACATATAAAAAAGTCATCCACCATGATCAAGTAGGCTTCATCTCACAAATGCAAGTGTGGTTCAACATAAGAAAAACAGTAAATGTCACCCATCATATAAATAAACTGAAGGAAAAAACACATTATCACATCCTTAGACACTGAAAAAGCCTTTGACAAAATTCAGCACTCCTATATGAAAAAAGTCATGGAGAGATTAGGAATACAGCAAAAATATGGAAATATAAAGAAGGCGATTTACAAAAAGCTGATGGTCAACATCAAACATAATGGAGAAATACTCAAAGCAATCCCACTAAAATCAGGAACTAGACAAGGCTGTCCTCTCTCCCCTTATCTATTCAATATAGTTCTCAAAGTTTTAGCTAAAGCAATAAGAGAACGAAAGGAGATTAAGGGGATCAAATTGGAAAAGAAGAGGTGAAATTATCTCTATTTGCAGATGATATGATTGTATACATAAGTGACCCACAAAATTCTATCAGTGAACTTCTGCGGCTGATAAACACCTTCAGCAATGTAGTAGGATACAAGATTAATTCAAAGAAATCAGTAGCCCTCTTATACACTAAAGATGAATGGGCTGAAAAAAAAAAGGAAGAGAAACATCACCCTTTATAATAGTTGCAAATAGCATTAAATATCTTGGAGTAATTATAACCAAAGAAGTAACAGATCTATTTGACAAAAACTTTTAATCACTCAAGAAGGAAATTGAAGAGGATATCAGAAAATAGAAAGATCTCCCATGTTCCTGGACAGGTAGGATCAACGTAGTAAAAATGGCAATTCTACCAAAGGCAATCTACAGATTCAATGCACTGCCCATCACAAATTTTTACAGATCTTGAAAGAACAATACTCAATTTCATTTGGATTAACAGGCCGGCTTCTAGGACATAAGTTTCATAGAGAAGTTCTCATCTTAATGTCCTCTTGAAACTTACTGCTGTTCTGTTCTGTTGTTTGTTGTTTAGGTTCAAAAGGAGATAGCCAGTTGAGAAGGAAGTAAACCAGGGTGGGATTTCTTAACAGAAATTCCAGATAAGCCCTTCAGGACTCGAGGCTGGATGGGCAGGATTTAAGAGGAACACACCGGAGAGAGCAGGGTAGAAATGCACCATGCTTGGGAGCTTCTGTTCTTGAAAGGCTTCCTGTTGAGATGATGAATGATACTAGGGACAAGGACCAGAAAAATAACCCACTTCCTTCTGCCTATTTTTGTTTCCCACTCTGGGTCTGTGGTGTTACTTTCAGAACTGCACTTTCCTTCCTTTCAACTTGTCCACAGCTGAAAGTAGGTTTGAGTGAGCATGATGTTCTAGTGTGGCGCCCTCATGGGGCAGAAAGGACAAAGTGTTACTGTGTTGTTTGTAATATAATGTCCATATGTTTAATAAAACAGTTTAATTGTAATTGCTAAAAAAAAAATATTGCAATGAAGGTTCTAAGTTCAAGTGATTCTGAGACCTGTAGCCACATTTATATATTATAATGATTAAGATCTGATTAATTTTGGAATATTAAATTAAGCACCAATTGGCAGTCTGTATCCAATTACTACTTTGTAAGAGTATTTCAAGACTGCAGAGTTTTTTGTGGAATAGAAAGGGAAGTCACTAGTGTAAAGTTTATTCATTTTGGACATGTAAATGTATAAAGTATTTCTTAAAATGTGAGTATTTTATTCCATGGTATAATGGAGAAAATTTTGTATAAAACTGTCACACAAACAGTTGCTAAATTAAATATAGCCAGGATTTACCATATAATATTAAATGAAAGCAGACTAAACAGGCCAGACAAAGGTTTTGTGGATAATATTCAAGTATGACATTGAAGTAGAGAGAATTCATGTAATCTTAAGTGAAGAGTATAAAAACATAAAAAGAGCAATGGTATATTCATGTAGTGTGTAGTGAATGGGAGAAAAGGGAAGCAGATTTAGAAATATCCATATGAAAGAGGAATGGCAAAGTGAAAGATTATGTGAATAAATCCAGAGACATACTATATGGGGACTAGAGTATATATTGGCTTGGGGTTAGAATGCATAGTGATGCAGAACAAAGAATTAGCTGCTTGTGAACATGACATAGAGTATTACATTAATTTTTTCAGGAAATCAATTCAACAAATAATTTATACCTACTGTGCACTAGGCATTGTATTAGATGTGAATAAGATTTCCTTTAAATGAAAAAATCAAATAGAACAATAATTAAAAGTGCTATTGGTAGACCATGGTGAGCAGAGAGAAGATAAAAAGGGATGACTTGTCATGAGGACCACTTAAAATTAAGTTTAGATTCCATCTTCTGCTTATGTACTACATGAAAACAGACTGGTTGGTGTCTTAAATCAAAGTTCTTTTCTCAGAAATCCCTTATTGAAGTGAGGGCACATGAGGGCACTCAGACTTCTTTCCTCTATGTGCAAGTTAAAACACATCAGGACTCTGGAAAGACTTGTAACAAAGGAAAACAATGTTAAGGCAAAGACAAGAGCATGGCAATATATATATTTTTTGAATGCTATTTTTATCATTTATTAATTTAACATTTTTAAAGCTTTGTTCTCCTTCCTTCCTCCTCTTCTCAGTCCTCCCTCAGCTTCTCCCTACCTGATTGCCCCATGCATTTCTCAGAGAAGGTAAGGACTCCTGGGATGAGTCAATGTGGTCTGACATATCCAGTTGAGGTAGAACCAAATGACAATATCAATTTTTAATTGCTTGTTACATTCAAGAATATTAGGTTGATATATGTTCTATAAAGAATCATAGTGAAATTGTTAAGGGCAGGTATCAGAAACATAAGTTTATCTCATTCTCCATCTTCTTAGAGGGCCTTAAAGCCTATACTATTGGAAGAGTTAATTGTCAATCATTGGCATCAAAACACCAAGAAGTAGATGAGTAGTGTATACAGTAAGGACTATGGAAATTCAGAGCAAAGAGAGAGAGAGAAGTATCATAATTTGTACACAGATACAATAATAATCTAGATGATGTAGGGATTTATAAGACCCTTGAAGGCTAGGCAAAGCTTGGAGGTTGGTTGAAATAAATGTGGAATAAGGTAGACTGAGCAAAGTATCAGCTTTAGGATAATGAGTTGAGGAATGGCATTTGAATTATTATGGCAGTGTGGTGAAATTATGTCAGATATCAGTGCAAGTGAAGAAAGAAGAAAAAATGATTTAAGTTTCAAGAAGCCTATAATACAAGGTTTAAATAATTAGGCTGTCATTGATAGAAATGGTCAATGCTTTGATTACTGAGTGCAGCTATGCGTCATGCACTTTGATAGCCTGGCCATGACTCAGACATTTCCATTTTTCTTGATGTTATAACTAGCCTCCAGAGAAATTTAGAATCTTTGTGCTAGCAAGCTCTGTGTTAATTTGACACAAAGGAGAGTCATTTTGGAAGAGAGAACCTCAGTTGAGAAACTGTCCCCACAAAATTGTTCTGCAAGAAAGCGTGTGATACATTTCCTCAATGGATATAGGAGGCCCCAGTGCACTATGGTCAGTTCCATTCCTAGACTGGGGGATCAGAAGAAGACAGACTGAGCAAGCCATAAGAAACACGCCATTAAGCAGTACCCCTCATGGTTTCTTTTTATTTTTTTCTAATTTTACATACCAACCATAGTATGCCCATGTTCCCTTCTTCCATCTACCCCCACCCACTCTGTCCAACCACTCCTCAGAGATACTAAGGCTTCCCATGGGGTGTAAACAAAATCTGGCATATCAAGTTGAGGCAGGGACAACCCCCTCCCTCCTGTATCAAGGCTGAGTGAGGCATTCCCACCATAGGAAAGCAGCTAGTTCATGTATCCAGGATAAGTCCTGGTCCACTGCCAGGGACCTCTCAAACAGATCAAGCCACATAATTGTTACTCACATTCACAAATGTTGCTCATAACCCTCTGTGTCTCTGGCACCCTATCATGCCTCTGTGGGTACTGCATGCTATAGTGCACAGACATGCAGCAAAACACTCAATGCACATAAAATAATTTTTCATGGTTTCTTCATCAGTTCCTGCTTCCAGGTCCTGACTATCTGACTTTTCTAGAGAATGGGCTATGAGTTTTAAGCTGAAATAAACCCTTTCCTCCTTGTATTGTGTTGGGTATGATGTGTTATCACAATTAACTCTAAAACAAGTCTAGAGTATTTCCTACTGTTTTACAGTACTAACAGATGTCTTGGGGCATGACATATTCACAGCTAAAATTTGAGAATATTCACGTAAAACCAAGTCTACAACTGTTATGTTGATTCCTTGTTTCTCTATTATTTAATTTTAGTTTTCTTTTTCTTCTCTTGCCTCTTTCTGTGCTGTGTCTGCATACCAAATATGTCCTTTCTAGTATCCTCAAACCTTCAGTCTATTATTTCTGTGTGTTCTAATGTCCATATGTGCAGCTTCAGTGCAATATTGAAAGATTTTGCTTATATACAACCTCATTTTTGAAATGAGAAAAATGAGAACAAAATGAGAACCAGAACTTTTTAAAATGAGAGATTAAATTTCAAGAAAAACCCAAATTTCATCACTGGCTGAGGAGGTTGTAACATTAAATCTGAAAGCATAATGAAGTATATAACCCCATTATAATATCTTTCCCTATCTACTTAAAAATGTTTCCACACAGTAGTAGGCATTTATGGCCATTAAAATGTTTCCAAGAAGATGCTTAACATCTGTATTTACTGCTCATATACATAAATACATGGCACTCTTATTAGCTGTCTATCTGAATATCTGCAACTTTACTTTTAAATATGGAAGTAAACTAGGACAGCAAGACAGTGTGAACTGGACGCAACGTGTAGGAAGATAATAGGTGTCATTCAAGCAAAGTTAGATAAAATTTCCATGGAATAATCCAGGGAAAGATGAAAACAGCTGACAGAAGTATATGACACTTGAGTATTTTTTCCTTAATTATAAAAGTAAAACACATAAATTTACCAGTCAGGAAAGTTAAGATTTCATCCTGAAAGGGATACCTAATGCTGATTCCAGAATTCTGAGAGATTTAGAGACTATGCACTGTACCTACTGTAATAGGCATTCTAAAGATCTGAAAAGGGTCATATCCAGAGCAACAACATCAAGTCCAAAAAAAAAATGCCTGTCTTCTCAGTGTTGGATAGTTGATACTTGATGTTCAGTCTGTGACACTTTCCATGGCATAAGAGAGATTCTATTTCAAAAAGACTCTGTTGCACCCATGGCCTGGCAGACCAATTTCTCAGTGAACCTAACTCTTAATAAATAAGTCTCTGAATTTTACTATCAGTCTCACATCTGTCATTCTTCATGATAATATAGTTGATCAACATTTATTTTTTTATGATTAGGCAATCTGTTTGCAAAATAAAAGATAATGATGCTATCTTAAAAAAAGAAAGAAAGAAATCCAGGCCAATAGTCACAGGACTAACCCCTAAAATCTAGTAACTATAATTCTGCTAAATTTGAGGAAGAAAATTTGAATCAGAACTATGCAATATTTATCAAGTTCAAAATTTTGTGGGAGCCAAAATATGCAGGAGAACATTCACATAGGCTTCACGCAAAATGGTAGATATTGGAAAGGAACACAATGGTGTGTATTCAGGGGTCAGAAACTATTTTCTTAAGGATATTCCAATGGTGTGACCAACAACAAAAAATCATTTGTAAAGCACTACCCACAGATTGGATGAGCATCGATAAAGAGATGAAGGCAAGAACAAGACTTCTCATCACAGATATACTACTAGGGACAAACAGCTCTTTGAAGATAAGGATATCTCCTTGTAAATTTCAGTTTATGTGGCCAACTTGGTGCTGCCTTTTTCAGACCCAAATCGCTTTGTTTTTTCCTTCTGAACTTTTTCCATTTTTATTTTCATTTTTCAAATATGTATAGTGGCCTGATTTTCATGGTCATATTTTCCTGAAAAATCACATATTTCTGGGTTATTTGATTGCATAATCTTTACCTCTTTTCATTTTATTTTTAGCAAAATAGCTTCATCACCCTGCTTCTCTTTTTGTTCCCATTATTTCTTTCTTCCAATATGCTCCTCTTCTTCTTTCTATTAGCAAAATGCTAATTGTTCATTTTACTCTGCTTTTATTTTCTACTCATACCAAAATTAACTAGCATAAGTGCACATAATACTATCAGTACCCTTTACTTCCAAAATTTATCATTGATTATGGAGTGATTGTTTTTAGTTACTTCTTTTCCATAGTAAGTCTATAATTTGATAGTGACTGTTGCTGAAGACAATATTGTAGATGCAAGATAGTATTGATACTCTTTGTATACTCAGGTACTTGGTACTACCCAAAACAGATAACCAAAAGAGGAAAATAATACTTCAACTTCACTCCAGCATAGCTATACTTGACTATTGATTAAAACTATCACTGTAATAGTGAAGATGACCTAAATTTTAAAATTATTTTATTTCATATATGAGAACCTTAATGCAAAATATAAAAAGAAACATGAAAAATCACAACTACATGTCTCCTCCAGAAAGTACCTCTCCCAGAATAATTACACCAATGAGACCACCTTAGAAAAAATTCAAATAAGGAATTAAAAGAATGACCATAAGCATTTTAAGAGAAATAAAAGATAATAGAGAAACAACCTTCCTGGAAGGTCAAAGAACACACACACACACAAACACACATACTCTTATCAAATGAATGATATGAAAAATCAATGCAAGATATATAAATATAGTTCAATAACTAGAAATATTGAAGAAAGTCAAACTAAAATTTTTCAGCATTTAAATGATTTGCATAAAATTTTAATCATTCCGATAAACAGCTAAGTGAAAAGTTTAATTATTCAAATAAACAGGTAAGTGAAAAGTTTCTCCAACAGAATGGATCACAGGGAGGACAGAATATGAGGTCAGGAGACAAGGTAGGGGAATTGGTATACTCAGGGAAGAACAAAGAATATTATTAAAAAATGGATGACTGTAAAAAAGAGGTCATTAAAACACAATGAAAAGATGAAACCCATGCAAAAGGCATAGAAAACATTTTTGATGAAATAAAAAAAATATTCCCAAACTTTTGGTAAGAAATGCTGTATTAGTCAGAGTTCTACAGAGAAACAGGTATGCTTGCACACATGCATGCACAGGCAAAGAGAGAAAGAGGGAGAGAGAGAAGATTTATTTGAGTGTCTTACACGTTATGGGTCCAATTCTTCCTACAATGAAAGTATCTCAAAGTAAAGTTCAAAAATCCAGAAGTTGTTAAGAACACAAGGCTGATCTCCAATATATACCAAAATCTTGAAGATGTAGGCTCTAATGCCAGTGAAGGAAGGTACTTATCAGTGAGAGTAGAAGAAAGTAAGCAAGGAGAGAACAAACTTCCTTCTTCCATGTCCTTTATATAGGTTGTCCACAGGTGTGGCTCATATTAACAGTGTATAGTCTTACCCCGCAAAGATCTAGATTTAGCGGACTCTTCATTTTCAATAATTCAACCAAGAACAAACCCTTACCAGTGTATCCAGCCTGACACTTAGGTTTTAGTTAATTCACATGTAGCTTAAGTTGATAACAAAAAATAACATCACAAATGATTACACATGTAGAACACTGGCATATAAAAAAGAACACTGAGTAGAAAGGATGAAAATAAAACTTTTCCATGTCATATTGTAGTTGAGAGATACATAACAAAAAATGTTTAAAAATTGTAACAGAGAAACACCATGTCACATATAAAGGGCCATTAGAAAAGCAACTTTTCTTCCAAGTGTAAATGTGATTGAAATGTTATATTTAAACTTGTGATAGACAATAAATATCAGTTGAGAATTATACTATACTCCCCACAAAACTACTTATAAATTTGAAGGCAAGGGAAATGTTTTCATGTTTAAATGAGGGTAAAAGAACTTAGGACTATCAAGCCAATCATGCAAAGGATATTGAAATGAATTAATTAGAAGAAAAGATGAAAACACCCTAGAGGATACAGAAAGTAATAAAACATGCTAAAACAGTAGTTAAGCAAATGACAAATAGGAAAACACTGAGACAATACTAATGAGATGAAAGAAAATGATACACATTTCCAATAATAAACCAGATCATCATGGTCTCAATACCCTAATAGAAAGACACAAAAGTAAATAAAACTGAAATTTTTTAATTGTTAGAACTGAATAAAAAATTGAAGCACAGCACACAAATTTCTACAATGATATGAAACACAATGATATCAAAACGAGAATTTTCTCAAAAACAAAGGAACAAAAAAAATAAAATGTTAATATTGAACTTTGAAATTTGAGAGGAAAGGAATCAGTCAAATAAGAAATCAGTAAATGGAAAGAATTAAGATAAAAGCAAAAATAAATTAAAATAAAATAAAAACAACAAAAGCAGTATAAGGTATCATTGAAGTGAGTTGGTTCTTTGAAAAAAAAAACAGGATCAATAAACTTTTAGCCAAACTAACTAAAGTCTAGCGAAATACAAATTAATAGAATTACAGGTAAAGAAAGAGACAGTCAGAATATGCTAGTAAAATTTAGAATCATAAAGACAAATGTTTAAAACTTGTATTTTAGTGTCTAGAGAAATTGCATACTAGTTAAGAGCAAGTGCCAAGTTCAGTTCTCAGCACCCACATGATAGATCACAACTATCTGTAATCATGAAGGGATGTGGGATTTTGTCATGCATATTATATATATCTATTGAGGTAATCACGTGAATTTGAGCCTTTGGTACATTTTATGATGTATCAAATTTATTGATTTGCTACATAGTTCCATCTAAGTATGCTTAGAATGAAAACCACTCAGTCACAGTGAATGAGCTGTCTAATGTTTTTGAGTTTACAAGTATTATTTTGAGAATATTCTAGCTGTGTTCATTGGGTAGGTTGGTCTATAATTTTCATTTTTTACATTTTTTATTTATTATGAATAAAGTCACCTTTTCTCTCCGTGTATATCCTTGTTCAAGCTCCCTTCCACCTCCCACCCCTTCCAGTCACTCTCTCTTCTCCATATCTCTTTATCTCCTCCCCTGCAAGGGCAGGAGGTCCCAAGGTCCCAATGTGGCTTAATTCGGCTCTACTTCTGGCAGATCCACTTTCCTCACCCCAACATCAAGACTAGTTTAGGTATTCCTCTCTAGGGAGTGGAATCCAAGGTGCCAGTCCAAGGTCTGCAGAGTAGGAATGGGGGGGGGGACTTAAAAAACTAATGGATACAATATGACAAATGTAATGCAATAATGTACTAAATAGGAAAACATCAAAGATCAGAAATATTAAAAGTTGCCTGCTTTCTCCATTTTTACTCAATATAATTCTTGAAGTCATAGAGCAATTAGACAAGAGGGGAAAATAATAGAACTCAACTTTTAAAAAGTAAAATTTTAAAGTATTCTATAAATAATATGATTCCATCCTCAAGAAACCCAAAGGACTCCATCAGAAAACTTAAGAGTTGGTAAACATTTTTAGCAAAGTTCTCATAGCAAAATCCCATATACCACCAAAATATATGCTCACAAAGAAATCAGGGAAAAATCTCATTTACAATTTCTTTTTAATATGATAGAATATCTTCAATAAACTTAGTCAAGGAATTGAGAGACCTATACAATGATAACATTAAAGTATGGAAGAAGGAAATTGAAGAAGACATTAGTAGATTAAAAGATCTCTGATATTTGTGGATTGAAGAAATTGACATGGGAAGACAGAAATCTACAAGCTTAATGGAATCGTGCTAAAAAATTATAATGCCATTCTTCACAGGAATAGACAAGTCAATCTTACAATTCATACAAAAGAACAAAAGACCCTAGACATCCAAAGCAATAACAAGCAAAATGACTAAAGATGGAAGTATCACCATTAAAAGATACTGCTACATTCCAATAACAAAAATAATGGTGCTGGTACAACAATAGACATCTAGATTAATAGGCCATAATGTAATACTCAGTTATAAACTTATATAGCTACACCTGCCTAATTCTTAATGAAGATATCACCAGATGACAAGAAAAAGTTAGCTACTAAATAAAAGGAGTTGGAAGACCTCACTCTTCATATGTCAAATAATAAAACCAGGTTCCTATATTTCACTGTCTATAAAAAACCAATTCATATGACCTTTTGGAAGCTTTTTAATGGCTATAGAAAGACCCAAACTCCTAAACTGTTAGAAGAAAAGGAAGTAAAAGCATTTCAAAGTGTAGTTATGAGCAAGATGTTACTCATGAAGATTCTAGTCATTCAGTAAATAAAACCAAAAGACATCACTGAAATTGAAAAACTTCTAAATAGAAAAAGAAACAGTTTATCAACTGAAGAGACAACCTACAAAAGAATCCATGTGCAAGCTATACACCTTTACAGGGAATATCTACAATACACAAGGGCTCAAAAACAAAGATCAAATGAACAGGAAATCGAATAACCCAATTAATAGGGTAATTGAACAGTTCTCAAAAGATGAAATATAAATGACTCAAAGCCATATAGAAATGGTCAATGTTGCCAGACATCACAGAAATACAAATTAAAAATGCATTACAAGTACATCTTACATTGTTCAGACAGCTGCAATTACAAGCAACAATGAGATGAATAATACACAGATAGTATTGAGAGTAGGGAGCAGACATTTAATAACAGAGCACATTTAGCATTGTTTGATTGTACATGTATACAGATATACACACATTTATATATATATGAAACAGTAATAATGTAATAATGTTAAAAGTGATTTCAAATGTGAGGAGAGAGCTGGGAGACATGAAAAGATTTGGAGCAGGCATATAGGTCCATGGTATAGAAAGTCAAGGCACTGGTTCTTTTGATTGTAGGTAATCAAAATACAGTCTTTGGTACAGAACAACATTATACTGTATCCACTTGGCAGGAATTCCTTCACAATTTAATATTATATAGGTTAGCTGGAGAAATAGTTCAGTGTGTGCAATGTTGTCAAGCCTGACTATGATCTCAGAACTCTGCAGTTTTCGGGGGAACACAGTGTAAAAGAGAATCAACACTGCTAGTTTTTGTCTGACTTACATTTGCAAGTGAAAACACACATGTACAAATAAAATCTAATTAACAATTTAAAAATAATGTAAATATAAAACAAAAAATCAAATGCTAGTACATATTTGGACAAACAATAACTCTTATATTTGGCTGAAATGTTGTATACTAGTCCAGCCAATGTGAGAATTAGAGTAGGATTTTCTCAAAATCTAATAGATTGTTTGTTGTCCATCTGTCCCACCCACATCAGCTATGGTAATTCCTTTAATTTTATCCAAAGGAGTCCAAGTCAAAATACACACAGTTATTTGTTCATCAATGCTAATTGCAACAATATTCACAATAGATAAATTATGAAATCAGACTAGATGTCTAATGGTAGATAGATGACTGGAAAATATTTATATGTATTAAATAAATGTTCTTCAGCTATAAAAACTGTTGTCTGCTTTCTGCAAAGGTGAACACAACTGTGTCTACTATATAAAATTAATTACATCAATCTCAGGTGAGTAAATGCCATGTTTCCCCTAATTTGTTTTCTAGATATTGTATAGAAACAAAAAATTATATATATAAAAATATTATATATTATATAAAATAGCAAATTTGTTTGTGAAATGAAATAGATTAATGGGACGGGAGGGAAACAAAGGAATAAAGAAGTATAAAGATTAATATTCTCAAAATACAATATATACATATATATGTAATCATAAAATAAACAGTAAAGCAGACTGGCAAATCTGAACATCTCATGAAACCATGCCTCAATAGGAATGAACAGAATACCATCTGAGAAACCAGTAGTTCAGGCATATTAACTAAATTAATGTAATAACATTTGGTTTTTGTTAGCATCTGTGTGTAAACAAAGTGGAGCCTATTTGGTTTGTCCTTTCAAATCCAATGGTTTGCAGATGAGAGAAGTAATTTTCATCATTTTTCTGGCTTGAAGAAGCTGACTCATTCACACTAATAAAGGCAATTTGATTATAAAGAGCTTTCTTGAGTTTGAATATCCAGCGAGGCAGAAAGGCCAGAGAATAGATGAAACTGGAACATAATCATTTGTGGGTATGAGAGAAAAGAGAAAAGTGAAATATATAACATTTGTGAGGAAGCTTTGGATTTAGAAGACAGACTAAGTGCAGACAGAATAACTGGGAGCTAGCTGCAGATCATCTCTATCCCAGGATTGCCATGATCAGAACTTGGTTATTCATTTTTCCCATGGGATGGACTTCTTAAAGAACCCTCTCTTTAGTCCAGAGTATGAGGTCATGTAGAACCAATAGAAACAGAGCTTTGAAGGAAGATAATAAGAAAACCACTATGTGCTGCTTCTTGAATTAAGATTTAGGTAATGCTAATTCTGAAATTTTTATGTAAGTAGGAAAAGATTTGTTTACCACTGTTCTGCATAGCACAGTGCCATGATCAAATAACCAAATGAGTAACCCACGAAAGGCAATATAGATACAATATCTAAATTCTTTTATCTTAATGATAGCTCTAAAATTTTAGTCTGATAAGAACCCCTAATTTTCTAAAATTAACCTTTTTGCCAATAAGTAATCTTTATTATTTTAAAATATAGCTTCTACTTCAATATGTAAATAGATTATGTAAATATGCTGATTAGTGTTGTATCCTAGTCCTGAGGGGAAAATTGTCAATAGATTTTCTCTGAAAAATGGAAACAAAGCAAAACGATTTTCCTTTTGACAAATCTATTTAGATCAATGTGTTGAAGATTGAAGAGATTGCCACTGATTGTCGGAGACTTTGGGTAGGATAGCTTCCATGTATGAACTTAAAGGCCCCAGAACTGTCTGCCAGAATGTTTCTCTGTCTTCCACTTTTAAACTGGAGCAGCTACCTCTGGTATTAGAAAACTGAATGCTCTAAGAAACTTGGGCTTAAATGCAAATCTAAATAAATAAATAAATGGGTTGTTTAAAACAAACATTATAGACAACCAGGACTTGTTCTCTCTTACTCCACAGGTAACAACACTGATTCTAGGTGAGGATTAGTTCAGCCAAGCCTACATGCTATGAAGTTTAACACACAAGAGCTCAATTTCTTGGGAAGCCAAACTGAACATGGATGACACATGGGCACTTTCTAGGGTGTGAGTATTTGCTGTAAGTGTTCTTTCTCTACCTTTACAACAGAAGTGAATTATGAAATAATGATGCACTAAGGTGCCACAAAGCACTCAATAAAAGGATATGAACTGTTTATAGACACTGGGAGAATCTTCCAGACATTGAAGTTTGCATGGTCAGGCAAGGGTTTTCCTAATGATCCTTAAGCAGAATTTCCCCATTGAGAAGAGAAAACATGTATTCTTGATATTCCAAGTGTGTTTGGAATTTATTCAACTTCATGAATAAGCAGTCACTAAATACTCATTTTAGCTGAGAGACTGTTATTTACAGGAGTCTGACTTGGATAAATACAAGTTACAGAGCATTGATAAATGTGTTGATTATTTGCACTCAGTATCTAAAATAATGGTACAATTATATCTTCTTAGGGAAACTTCCTAAATGAGTGTTTAAGAACAAGTTGCAATTAGTATGCAGAGTGTAACAGTTTTCCTAACATGCTGGAAAATAATTCTCTTTAGTCCTTTAATTATCTCTTTGCAATTTGGTTTACACTGTCGTTTTTAAAATGATCACTAACATGAGATGGAGAAAAACAATAGCACAGACACCATGCAAAGTATCACTCAGCCTATATAAATGTGATATGAATTAAAGACCTTTACCATGTAAATATCAGTCAAGTGAAGATTTTCTTCATCCAGTGGAGGGAAAGGAATGACCTTGAATAACAATAACTCATTTTAGTTGCTTTAAGAATATGTTTTATGATTTAAAGAGATGAAACTTTACTTTCAAATTTTATTTGTTTTTCTAAGTCAAATTGGTAGCAAGATGTTGCCTATATATTAAAATGTGGAGTTAGGATGAGAAGCTCCTACTTGGCAAGGTAGGATAATTGATAAGGCAAATGATTCATGTGGATAAATGGCTATGTTTACAGTACCAATTGTTCTCAAATACTGCTTTTCATACTATAATACTGAATTCTGAACTCCCCATACCAAGACTTAGGAGTTCTCATTCTTTCTAATGGTATATACATCACTACTCTGGTCTTTTCTGGGAATAATAAATGTCATAAACTATAGGTTAGACCAAGAATGATTCAAGTACTCACGATTCCTCTTAAAATTCACCTGAAGAATTAATTTTATCTCAGTGATTCCACAACTTCAATCAGAATGTAGGACGGACATTTAATCATAGAACTACTGAGAGTGTCAAAAGGAGGAATATACAAACACATTAGTAGAAACATACATTATACACTGTACATATCAAATCTACATAGCAATTTCTCTGCTCTTCATTGGTATGTATGTATGTAAAGGGCTCTTATGTTTGGAACTGACTCTCATGGTCATGATTTATTTTATAATAATTTCTTTCTTTAGTTTTAAAGTGAAAGTTAGCTTTTCAGTAATAAAAAAATGGTCATTTGTGCTGTAACTCTCCTCTTCTAATATGTATATTATTGTAAATGTCCTGCAGAGATTAAGGTGTTATACAGAATGCTCATTTTCTAAGCTTGTTTGGCACCTAAACCTCTCAAATATTTCCCAAGGTTTGTAACTAGCTCCATAGCTCCATACATTGTATAATGTCAATGACAGTAAACTAGCTCACCAAACAGACTTCTACCAGGGCCCAGCATCTAATAAGCTTATATTTGAATCACTTACTTTTTGTTCATCATTGAATAAATGGCTAATAAACTCAGACCTTAGCTGTAGTGGGATTGTGTTCTGTTCCATTGTAAATAATTGCTCCATCTACTGGTTTAATAAAAATACTGATAGGCAAAAAGCAGACAGGAAGTATGGATGGGGCTTTCAGACTGAAAAAACTCTGGGAACAGGAAGAACAGAGCAGAGATGCCAAGAGATGCAGAGGAAAAAGTTTGAAATGCTGTTGAGAAAAGGTACTGAGCTGCTTGGCTGACCAAGATAAGAATCATGCATTGAGTTAAGATGGAGTTAGCAAGTTATATGTCTTGGTGTAAGTCAATTCATGTAAAAGTAATACAAGCCTTTGTGTAAATATTTGGTGCTAAGCCACAGTGGTTCTGTGAGTAGGTTCAAATCTCAGCACTAGGCCTGAATGTCTGAGCCAGAAACGTTTTTTTCTTATATATTTCTTATTTGGTGATTTTACATCATGCACTCGATCAAACTAAGCTATCAGTCCTCTCAGATTCATACCCACTCTTATGACCTCCTCATTTACAAAAATGCCCCCGTTAATGTTGCTCATTTACTTACTGGAACATAACACTTAGCAATATAATTTCCTTTTGCTCCTGTTATAGAATGAGTCCCAGACAAATAGCCCACTCCTCTTACATCCATTCTGTGTATCACTAATACCATATTTGGGAGGCTCCAGTCACAGTAGGCCACTGTGAGCTTAATGATACCTCACTCCTTTTCTTACATTTGTTCCCTCTATGTAGGGTTGGCTGAATTTGTTTTTGTGTTCAAAGTTACTAATATTACACCTGAGTGAATTATGCAGGAACCTTCAGGTTTTCTCTAAACTATTTAAATGAAGGTAGTCATAGCAGACACTGCATTAAGAGACTACTATTTGGATTACCAAGGAAATAAACAAAAAAGAGAATGAAAAATAGTAAGAATGGAATTAATAAAATTTATAATGCTAAGAAATATCTGCATTCACCATGGTTCCCTAGAGAAACAAATCAATAGATTATACGCAGACATTAAAGAGGTGATTTATTATAGAAATTGGCATGTGTGATTGTAGATGCTGAGAAATCCTTTAATATATCATCTGCAAGCTAGAGAACAAGAGAAGTTAGTAATATAATTCAGCCTAAAACTAACTGACATCCTGAGAGAGGCATGATGATCTGAGTCCTAAAGTCGGAAGATTCAAGACCCAGAGTTTCACTGCAGGAAGGCAAGAAATGGATGTGCCAACCCTAAAACAGAAAATACATTTGTCTTTTTCCAGTATTTTTATTCTCTTGGGGGCTCTGAAGAGATTAATAACACCCACTCACTTTGGATAGAGCAGATCTTATTTACTCAGACTTCTAGTTCAAATATTATTGTCTTCTGCAAGCTCAAATACTACAATGACATACCTAGCAATAATCCTTGCTTATTTATTGCTGCAAGGGACTAGACCTGGAATGTCATATAAGCTAGGCAAAAACTCTACCACCAAGATCTATGTCCAGCCTCTAGGAGTAGTATTTCAACAGATATCCAAAAAAAGTGTAACAATAAACTGACTTGTAATGACATTCTGCTATTCTCACAGATCAGTGCTCAGCCATCACCAGACAAGCTTCCTCCTGCAGCATATAAGACCAAACACAGATGGGAACAAATACAGAGACCCATTATGTACCTTATGCAGAAAGTTAGAGATCTGGGAACACGCATTCCTGAAAATGGTTGGCTTCATCAAATCCCTCCCCTCAAAGTTCAGGGAACCCTGCAGAAGTGGTGGAAAAAAATCTAAGAGCCAGAAAACAAGGCCCTCTTAATCAACATGGTCAAATCACATATGAACTATCAGATACTGAGACAGCAAGCACAGGGTCTGCATGGTTCTATATCAACTGGGGCCCTAGACCTGAAAAGAGAAATGGTCACATTTCCCAATCTCTAACCCTAAAGCAATCCTCACTTGATAACTACTTGCAAATTAAAAGTCTCCTTTTTCCCAAGGGGCTCAGTGTGGAAACAAACTACTCTTAAGGGTATGCTGTATAGTAGATGGCCAACAAAAAATGAACTCAACAGCATCTTTAGGGGTTTCTTATCGTAATATCTTGTCAGGGCTCTTCTTTTTTTAATTTTTAATTTTTTTTCTTATTTTTAGTCTTCTTATCATTATATATTCTTACATTTTACCCTTTATGATATATGTAAAATATATTATGGCTTCCAATTAATGTTATTTTAGGAGATTCCTAAGTGTGTGAACAAGAGGGTCTTTGTTTCTTGTGCTTTCTCTTGGGCTCTTCCTCTTTTCTTTGTTTTTTCCAATTCTTATGTGTTAGATTTTGTTTCATATTATTACTTGTATTTTATTTTATTTTACTGAGTTATTAAAATATCCTTACTGGACTGAAACAGAAAAATATTGCAAATAAACAATTCTCATACACATTGTTCAATATTAACAAGAACTGTTAAATGCAGAGAAATACCTGAGTGTTTTCTTTGGCTTTATTAATTAATTAAATTATGCAAATGTCACTTATGGGTAGACAAAAATACTGCTTCTTAACCTTAATGGTTATTGTCTCTAGTTATAGTTACAAGATAAACACATTTGAAAAAGCATGTTATTAATGAACAAATTATAAATTTGTCAAAGATTTTTGGAAACTGTTTTATAGATAGATAAATATCCAATGGACAGACAAAATAGAATGGATAAGCATAGTCATTTTATATGAAAAGCCATATTTTTCTTGAACATCTGAAAATTCATATAGTAAATGTTAATATGTAGTTGACAGGCAAATTTAAAGAAGTATAATTACTTTTGCAAGTCAGCATCTCTCCACTAATTGTCAGGTATCAATATCAACATGACATAATACTGATTTTTGACTAACATTGAAGTGTAGTTTTCTGAACAGCCAATTTAATCTTGCCTGAGCTTGTATGGGCCTGAAAATGTCTCTTCAACCCCTACTATGTTTTTTTTCTGGGTGTTAATACTCTTGCAGTGTTCTGGTACAGGCTGTTACTTCTTTGAGAGTGAATTCACTGATTGCCACAATGTTTTTTTCCACTCCATCAGTGGTGTATAGCACTTTTACTATATAACTGTGCAATTTTCTTAGTGTCTTAATGAAAGAAAAATATTCCTCTGCCTCATTTTTATACAATTTTACAAAATTCAGAAGTCTTTACTATATCTCTTAGTAGAATAAATTCAGGAAATTTGTTTTTATTAATTATCAATGAATTCAGTCACTTACAGTTAGTTCTTTTACATATTTGGATTAGGTTTAATCTATTCACTAATTATTAATTCAGTATCTATTATGTATTAACAACTCTGCTCATCAGAAATATAGAGACTTTTAAATGTATATTTTTTATTCCTAAGGAGTTCCAATTTTAGTGAGGATGTATGACCTTTCCCTTTTTTTCTCTCTTTTTACAAACTATTATTGAATAGAGGAGAAAAATATAAATATTATAGAATTTAAATCAGATAGAATATAATGTCAGCACCTAAGTCACAGAGATTTTTAAATACTACAGAAACAAGAAAAAACTTTAAAAATGTTTTCAGTATGAAAATTACAGAATAATATTAATTTTGGAGGAAGGTCTCTGGTTGTTATGTAGGGGCAACTGTTGAATAGATGTTGAATAAAGGAAGTAGTATCTATTTGGAGATAATGCAGAAATACAAGCGACAGTTAATAAATTGTACTACTATGCAGAAGACTCAGAAAACCTTAATTCATGTTGAGTCTCCCACGTTGTGTGTGTGTGTTGGAGGAATGGTATTGGAGAATCAAATTGTTACAGTTTTCCATTGTCACAGAGCTGTTTGTAAGAAATTTGAAGGGTAATAAGATTGTCATATAACTGAATTGAAGGACCCAATTGTTTAAAGAATGTGGAAATTGAATAGGTCAACATCAAAAAGAAAACATTATACAAGTCATGAACTTGTGCAAAGGATTTTCTCATCAGCAAATAATATAAAAAAGATATTGGAAAAATGCAGTTGGCTTTCCTAAGAACTTGAAAACTAGATGCAGTGCTCAGTATATATGACATTAAGTGAGTCCTGAATCTCTATATTTAGGCACAGTGATGGGATACTTTGGGTCTAAATTTTGTCTCTGTCATTAAGTTACTATGCAGCATTGTGCCATATTACTTTGATTCACTTTGCACTTCCTTTTACTCACCTGTAAAATGAAAATAGGAAGAGAGCCAAAGACTGTACATGTAGTCTGATTTAACACAACAGCTCTGTCTTAACTTTTTATAATTAGAAAGGCAGAGACAAAGGTTATTATTTGAGCAAGGTCATTTCCCTAAAAAAAAGTGGAGGCAAAATTTGTCAAAATCTATGCCCTTAAGCAACAAAATACTATCTTTAACAAAAGCTGATAATAACGCTAACCTCATTCATTGATAGGGATATTATGAATCTTAAATGTGTTGTTTGTTTAAAAACACTCTGAACAGCAGCTGTCACTGGAGAAGACATTCCATGCTGGGAGTAATAGTCATTGCTATTAGACTATTGCAGTAGTGTTGGTAGGAACAGCAATAACAGTCATAATGTTTCTTTTTGAGCCAAAACAGTATTGTATTATATTAGAGTCATATCCACTAATATATGTAATTCTTCAAGAAATATCAGTATTGCTGTATGTCAGACTAACTGCTCATTCTGAGGGTACTTTGGTGAACAAAACAGGTAAGATTTTTTGCTTGGAACTAATGTTTCTCTTCATTCTACCTTATGTAGCTCTGTCAGATCTATGTTTCCAAACTATCTCATTGCACTCTAAGCCTTTCAGAAGACTTGTTTAATTTGAATTTTTTTTTCAGAATTGGTTTGTTCATCCTTCATCCTTCTATGTTCTCATTCTCATATTCTGCTCTTTCTTCCCTTCCTGGCATCTTGTATCCTTCCCTTCATTTATCATTCTGTATCTGGTTTGCTTTACCATTAGCAAACTAGTTCTCCACAAATCATTCTTTTATATTTCTCTATATAGAATCCCTCTGCAATATTGCCTCAAAATTCTAAGGAGGCCAGATAAAATCTCACAAAGAAAAAGAGAAAGTTCAGATTGGACACCACTACATACAGGCCCTCTAATGGTCTTCCCAACTACATACAGGCCATCTCATGTTTTTCCCAGATAATTTATGGGAACACATCCAGCTCACACACCTTCCCTTCCTCAACTTCTCCCTTTCTTTAGCAAATATTTCCTTGATAGGAATATTGGAACATTCCCCAAGTGATTGTGCATGTGAGTTTTCCTCTGCTTTCATGACTAGTATAGAATGGAGTGGGATGTACTAAAAGCATACTCAGCCTCCATAGCCTGTCTTGAACTGACAAATACAATTTCAGCCTGTCAAGAATCTGCCACCCTTTCTCAGTCAGTTTTAAGAGATTCTGTGAGGTATTTGTCACCAAATTGAAGTTTTTAATAATGTCACAGCCCTGAGGCTAGAAGCAGCAGAACAGCTTTGGAATCAATAATGTTTTGTCCCCCATTGGAACAATAGCTTGTCCTCATCGTCTCTATTGCTACCCACTCCCACTCTCATCCCTGGTTTCTCTTTATCCTCTTCTTATCATTGTTTAGACAACTTCCATCTTCTGCAGATTCTACTATAAGTCGCAGCTGATTATTAACCATCCCATGAATGTATTGACAGATATTTAATAATAAAAGTACCCAATTAGTGAAAATGCATTTAAAACTAAACAGGATAAACTATGCATCCTATACAGGATAACATATGAAGCGCTCTCTTTTCAAGCACAGTGGAATAAGAAATATATTTGGGATCAATAAAGCTTATTTACTAAACTTTCTGGATAGGATTCTTAGGTTTGTATGGGTTAAAGATGAGTCAAGATATTTTACTTTACTTACTGTATCTAGGTTTTCATGTTGATTAGTGGGCTGGCAAAAGTGACTCTAATTCAGAAATGAAACGCTTATGTATGTTTTATTGGTGTTAATTAGAGTTGTGTTGAATACTTTTGGCTAAGCAAAGGATTTTCCAGCACTGATAGAGTGACTTACTCTAAAAAAGCATTTAAAGAATACTTTTCTATTAGGGACACATACCTCAATTTTCTTTTATCATATTTTTTTTTGGTATTAGGGATAGAACTCAGGGACTCTCACACATATCAATAGGCCTTTTACCACTGAGTTACAGCTCCAATCCATCTATCTCTATTTTCTGAAACTTCAGCATGGAAAGAGAAAAATAGATTTTCTTCATATCTAGCTAACCATATAAAAAAGACGGTAAAATTTGCTGCCAGTTCTCTAGGCAGGAATGTCTGGTTTTTAGCCCTGTTTATTTTAATAGACCATGCATTTTTGTTCATCTGTACAAGAGAAGAGGATGCATGAAAATAGAATATCAATTAAAAGAACCTAAAGCACATAATACAACAATATAATGATGAATATTACTATTTCAAAATATTTACTGTGTATTTGTGTGAGTGTGAATATGTGTGTGTGTTCATGAGTGTGTTTGTGTTAGTGTCTGTGTGTTAGAATAAAAACATCAAGGTTTATGCTGATCTCCAGAAATTGTTTCATGTGTTTTAGGCTTGAAATCTTGGCTTCTTTAATGATTGTTTTATTGGCATGCTAACTAGTCTTCAAAGAACCTTATATGTATTAGATTTAGAGAAAAATTGCAAAAAAAATCCCTGAGAAATCACATCACACAGGAACCTTAATTTACTCATATGCTACCATAATATTTATTGCTTGCACATATGCATGTTCACAAATGTGTCCACCTGTACACAGTGCATTTGTATCTATAATTGTATGAAGTATCAAGAAGAAAATGGGCTTTGGAAAGAGACAGCATTGTTTAAATGGTCACTTCTGCCACTGGCTTGAAATATGATCATAGCTGGGCAAGCCAATTAATCACTTTAATCATTAATTTCTTTGTGTGTGAAATAGGAATAATTTGTGCCTCAGCAGATCTTCAACATTAAATAAGAAAAAATATTTCAATGTTAAACTTAATTGTATGTCACTTCTCTTCCTTCCTTTTCCCAGAGGGAGTTTGGCATTTTAGTGTAACAGAGAGAATGATCTAGGCCCTGTCAGTTAGTATGGCTCTGACCCAAGTTTAATTCACAAATTTGTTGAAACCCTTAGGCTGAGAATTATCTCTGAATTTGATCTACTCTGTGTCTTGGAAAATCCCTTTACTTCTTTGGACACCAGACTTTTCATCCACAAAATAGATAAATTGAGCCAGATATCCCTAGAGGGTTACTTTTGTATGCATTGTCTGTGATTCTCTGAGCCACTCTTTGTATTTCTCTGCTCTATCAAGTAATAAGGCCTGCCTTTATTTCTTTTGATAACATATTATTT
The DNA here is from genome assembly GCA_004025045.1 of Sigmodon hispidus. Lineage (NCBI taxonomy): Eukaryota > Metazoa > Chordata > Mammalia > Rodentia > Cricetidae > Sigmodon > Sigmodon hispidus. The sequence continues at coordinate 82,200 of PVIH01007732.1, forward strand.
TAGTTTGGTTCAACAATTTTTTGCTTTCAATTAATGCTGAGGCTAGAATTATGTACTAGGAAGCACTTAGTAATAACTGTGGACTTCATTGGAATTTATATTCCTATTGCCTCAAGTCTTTTAAGAGAAGGTAAATTGGCAAATTGTTGTCCAGGAGATATGTGGAGGACAGAAATAATGTTTTGACACCATTTAAGGCATGGCTTCCCAGTTTCTGAAAGAGAAAATGTGAAACTGAGGGAACAGTGTTGAGAATATGGAATTAGATCCAGTGTGCTTTAGATATAAAAGAGCTCTTATAAACATCCTTATTAATGATCATAAATTATGTGAAGAAATCTAAGGTAGGAAATAGCTCTTCATATTTCAAACTACTCAGTGTAAGGTTTTCACAAAAAGAGGTTTCTTTATGCCATGCTCTGTACTCTACTTCCTCACAACACATTGCATCTTGATTAAATAAGAAATAAACCTTTCAGGAGATGGAATGATATAAGCTAATAGTTACTTACTCTTGCTAAAATAACGCACGACCAAAGATAAGGATGTTGGTACAATAACACACAATTGAAATATCATTTTAGTATTAATTCTAAGCACAAAGTTGAATCTCACCAATCTTTTTCTCCCAAGAGGGAAAAGGAACAAGCATAAGGGGAAAGGGGAAGACAAGGAGTGTCAATGGGAGCAAACATGAGCAATGTACACATGCACACACACACACACACACACACATATATATACATATATAGGTATATATGTATGTATATAAAATGCTTTGTTAATGTACTTTGTACATTAACTGACAGAAATTAATTAAAAACTTACAGAAGCAATGTAAATGAATTTTGCGCTGAAGGTGTAGTTTTAAAATGACCTATTGATTTTATTTGTGAAGGCTCTTAACTCCTCTCGGATTTAAATTTTGGTATGCGTTAGGTAAATAGTGAATGGAAACCATGAATTAACATTGTAGTTTCTTTTTTTTTTTTTTTTTTTTTTTTTTTTTTTTTTTTTTTTTTTTTTTTTTTTTTTTTTTTTTTTTTTTTTTTTTTTTTTTTTTTTTTTTTTTTTTTTTTTTTTTTTTTTTTTTTTTTTTTTTTTTTTTTTTTTTTTTTTTTTTTTTTTTTTTTAAAACCTTATTTATTTATTTGCCTTGGTGTTTGCCCGGAACTGGAACTACAGACAGCCGTCAGCTGCCATGTGGGTGCTGGGAATCGAACCCGGGTCCTCTGGAAGAGCAGCCGGTGCTCTTAACCGCTGAGCCATCTCTCCAGCCCCAACATTGTAGTTTCTTAAATGTATTCAGTACTTTCCTAAAAAATACTTAATAGTAATAATGGCTTGGCCTATGATTATATTATAGTGAATACACAACTATGGATTAGATATGTGGGCACCTAGTTTATATGAATACATATATATTTATTGTCAAGATATTAAATTTATGATCATATAATATTAAATCTCAGATATTTTTTTCAATTGGCCTACTGAAAAAAACATAATTCTTCTTCCTACTCCTTTGAGATTCATGCAGAACCAAATCTAGTTTCTCTGTATATGTTTTCTACTGGGTAGAAGCATTATTAGGAGGGATCTTTAATAGCAATTTTTACACATGGTTGTTTCTATGAAAAAAAAAAGAAATGGCTTTCACATTTTGCATTTCTCCTATACTACTCAGTTACTGTATTGAATAAAAATATATTATTGACCTTAAAGTCACTTTTGGATCAGAGACTACAAAATGGTGATAATATTTTCTGAGAAAAATAGCATGGTATAAGTGGATAAAGAACAAAGGAAAATGAAGGAGCTCTAATTAAGGAGGGGAGAAGGAGTTAAAGGTAGAAAGATGGAGAGGGATAAAATAACAGTAAGAATGTCTGAAAAGTCATAAGAAATGCTACCATCAATGATCTACCTAAAATACTTATGATAGACATTAATGAACATGCAAGTATATAGTTTAAATAAAATTTATTCATCTTTGCTAACAATGTTCCCTCCATACAAGTGCCCAAGAACATCTAACAAAAACCTCAAACACTAGGCATCATAGGCTGACTATCTTCTGAGTTGTTGATTAGTGTTGCTCAAGAGATTCCCACAATATTACAGGCCATTGATATTTCCTTGGTTACACTCCAGAAGTAGGAAAAGTAAACGTGCTTTTTGCTGAAAACACTGTAATTCAGACAGTGGGCCAAGGGGTTCCTGAACAGTAACTGACCTAAAAGCCTTCTTCCTGAGGAATAGCTTTTATTCAACCAAAAATTACCATGTGTGCTTCCAAAGGAAAAAAGCAATTAAGAGTGCTATCCATATATGATGCCGATGAACCATAACAATTGCCAGTACAACACAATAAACCAACAATGTAACTGAAAGTAGTGGCATGTATACCCTGGTGGTATTCAACAGCTCTCTAATTGAATTTAAGACCCACTCAACAACAGGAAAACCAGGATCGTATTGAAAACCTAGCCAGTTCTCCAGAGCTAGTGAAGTCATGGATCATGGAGGAATATCTTGAGAGGAGTACCTACCACCACTACTTTACCAACACTGCACATCTCTAGCTATATTCTAGATGTTTGTATTTACACACAGAGATAGATGTAGACCCCTCACCTCATCAATGAAACTTCTCTTTGCAACACAGATAGTCATAGAAAACCACATTTAATTAAAATGCAGAGTAGCAGAACCCAATCCCAACAAAAACAATTAAAACACGACTTATGCACCCAAAACTTCAAGATTATTACAAAAAAAACAGGATGAAAGAAAGATTCTAAGGGTCAGAATATCAGTAAGTTTGCTATAAGATTGTGTCTTCTAGGAATATGAGAAGCTACACTTACAAAGACTCAAAAATATGGTTGCCTTGAACTGAACCAGGACAACAGCTGGGCTGGGGAGATGGCTAATTCATTAAAGGCTAGGCTCACAACGAAAAATATAAGTACAACATCAACAGACATACCCATTTGGACAGGAGAAACACATGAAGAGGCCTAAACCTTAAATAAAGAGCCACAGGCAATAAGGAATGCTGAGAGCAAGAGAAATAGTATTCATAGAGAAAAGCACACTGTTGGTTATCTCATACCAAATGGTCAGTCCTGAAAACACACATCCAAGTAGCATTATACAGAGTAAACTACACTCTGATAGTAAGTCTATCAGTGCTTTTGTAACTGTCTTTGTAAATTTCACAGTAACCATGAAAGAATGAAGAGTTATTTCTATGCTATGCTATTGTAAATAAGAGAAAACTAAGAGGTGAAGTGGCTTGCCCACAGGCACATCTAGTAGTTTGTAAATTGTCACATTTGAAGGCCAACTTTTCAAATCTCAAAATCCATTTATACTTGTTTTATTTTGCATTAAGGTATTTTAATTATTATACAGTATATTATTTCAAATAAAGTGCATTTCACTAAATTCTCCTCCCTCATATATATCAGTTTCCCCATCACCTACATAATAATCTCTCCCATGAGTGTCCTCTTTTCTTTTGTGTCATGTGTGCTGTTAGATCACTTTGATGATATGACAGTGCCTAATAGAGTACATATACTCCACTGTAGAAATGCAGTATATTCCTGTGAAGTGTATATTATATAGATGTAAGGAAGTTCTTTTTTATTATTTATATATTTTATTTTGATTTGTAAAATAAAGCCTTTTTAAAGAATTTTATTTATAATTATGAATAAAATCATATTTTTTCCATGTATCCCCTTGTAAAAACTTCCTTGCCCCTCCTGCCCCTCCCAGTCACTCTCTCTTTTATCCATGTATCCCCTAGCTCTCCATCCCTCCTAAGAATGATCATAATTCCCCAATTACCATAGAGTAATTTGTTGCAAAATAGGTATTCTTTAAATTGTGTTTACTGGATTTGTAATGATTTAACTGTTCTAGCTCAATATTTGAAATTTTATTTATATTTAATATTTTCTGATCTGTAAGAGATAGACATTACTTACCTGTCTTCAATTTCTCCTGCAAAGTAATAAATCAATTTTTATTTTTATTATCTTATTCTTCTTAGAGAATATTCCACAACATAGACAATGAAGATTTAACTCTCTAAGATTTGAAAAATAGTGCTAGTATTAATGATGTCATTCAAACTACAACTCATTAGAGAACAGGTGACTTGAAAGTAAATGAAAGTTTTCTTCTATAATTTTATTGAATACATTATCTGTGCCTTTGAGCTGATATTCTTCTTCTTGTATTCCTATTATTTTCAGGTTAGGTCTTTTCATGATGTCCCAAATTTCCTGAAGGATTTGTGATACAAATTGGAAAAGAAGTAAAACTATCTCTACTTGCAGATGATTTGCTTATATACATATACGATCCACAAGATTCTACCAGGGAACTTCTACAGCTGATAAACACCTTCAGCAATGTAGCAGGATACAAGATTAACTCAAAGAAATCAATAGCCCTTCTATACACTAAAGATAGAAGAGCTGGAAAAAAAAGGGAAACATCACCCTTTATAATAGCTGCAAATAGCATTAAATACCTTGGAGTAACTATAAACAAAGGAAAGAAATTGAAGAGGATATAAGAAAATGGAAAGACCTCCCATATTCCTGGATAGGTAGGATCAACACAGTAAAAATGACAATTCTACCAAAAGCAATTTACAGTACTTCCCATCAAAATCCCAACACATTTTTTTTTACAGACATTGAAAGAACAATACTCAACTTCATTTGGAATAACAGGAAAGCCAGGATTGCCAAAACAATTTTGCTCAACAAAAATTCTCAGGAAGCATAACCATCCCTGACTTCAAGTTATACTATAAAGCTACAGTAATAAAAACAGACTTGTTAATTAATGGAATCGAATTGAAGTTCCCATCATTAACCCAAAAACCTATGAACACCTGATCTTTGACAAAGAGGCCCAAATTATTCAATGGAAAAAAGATAGTATCTTTAACAAATGGCATTGGCATAGCTGGATGGCAGTGTGCAGAAAAATGCAAATACATTCAAGTCTGTCATCCTTCACAAAATTCAAATTCAAGTGGATCAAAGAACTTAACATAAACCCAGCCACACTGAACTTGATAGAAAAGAAAGTGTGAAATACCCTCCAACAAATTGGCACAGGTGACCACTTCCTAAATATAACACCAGTAGCACAGACTCTAAGAATAACAACCAATAAGTGGGACCTCCTGAAACTGAGAAGCTTCTGTCAAACCCAGGACACTGTCAATAGGACAAAACGACAAAATGGGAAAAGATTTTCACTAACCCTAAAAGTGATAGAGGACTGATCTCTAAAGTATATAGAGAACTCAAGAATCTAGAGCCCAAAGCCTTGAATAACCCAATCAAAAATGAGGTTCAGAACTCAAAAGGGAATTCTCGGCAGAATTACTAATGGCTGAAAGGCACTTGAAAAAGTGCTCAACATCTTTAGCCGTCAAAAAAAAATGCAAATCAAACCAACTTTGAGATACCACCTGACACCTGTCATATTGGCTAAGATAAAAAACACAGATGACAGACTATGCTGGAGAGGTTGGGGAGCAAGGGGAACACTCCTCCATTGTTGGTGGGAGTATAAGCTTGTTCAGCCACTCTAGAATGCAGTATGGTGGTTTCTCAGAAAACTGGGAATCAATCTCCCCAAAGAGTCAGCAATACCACTACTGGGCATATACCCTAAAGATGCACATTCACACTCCAAAGGCATTAGCTCAACTATGTTCATAGCAGCATTATTCCTAATAGCAAGAACCTGGAAACAACCTAGATGTCCCTCAACTGAAGAATGGATTGACAAACTGTGGTACATTTACACAATGGAGTACTACTCAACAGTATGGAAAAAATGGTATCTTAAAATTTGCAGGCAAATGAATGGATTTGGAGAATACCCTCCTGAGCAATGTATCACAAACCCAGAAAGATAAGCAGGGGTTGTATTCACTTGAGGGAGGGGGGACAAAACTGGATTTGGCCAGGAGTGAAGACTGATCCAAGCATTATTGGGCCAGTGTGACCCTAGGACTGTCTGCTCCCTGCCAAGGGAGTGGATGGGGAGTTGCAGAGAAGAAAAATGATCAGATGTGGTGGGAGGGGGAAGAGACCTTCAATAAGGATATACAGGGATGGAAAAAAAAATTCAGAGGGAAAGCTGAACACAAAGAAAATATATGTGTCGTAATCTTATTTGCATTTCCACCCTTGATAAGCCATGCTTATGATGATTATTATCCTCTGTATAGTTATTGTTAACTCTTCGGCATTTTTTTTTTAAATTCTTTTTACTTTTTTTTTTTGATAAGTACAAAATAAAAAAAAAGAATTTACACTTTAAAAAAAAAAAAGAAGAAAAAGCAAAGCATTCCCATGATGCAAACCACAACTACTGAACTCAGCTTAGGATATGAAGCAACTTGGACCTTGGAAGGTCCTCTGGGCACCTTGGAGCCCATTCCTTCCAAAGGAACACCTTGTCCAGTCTTGATGTTAGGGTGAGAAAAGCAGATCTGCCTGGAGTGGTTGCTGAACTAGGCCACCTTGAGAGCTTGGGATCACCTGCCCTTGCTGGGAGGAGATAAAGTGATGGAGAGAAGAGTGAGTGATTGTGAGAGGCGGGAGAGTGAAGGGAGTCTGAACAAAGGGATGCATGGATAAAAAATTTTTTATGCATAATAAAAAAAGTGAAAAGAAAAAAATGTGAACTTTCCAATGTCAGATGTCAGGGATCTTTTAGCCCCCATGTCCTTCTAAATGCATCAAGTTAGTGGTTCTCAGCCTTCCTAATGTGCAGCCCTTTGACACAGTTCCTCATGTTGTGGTAACCCCCCACCCCCAATGATTAAATTTCTTTGTTCTTACTTTAAAGAAAAAGTAAGTGAAAATAAGTATGATTGAGGAACTGGTACGAAAGCACCCATTCTTTGAGGGTTTTCTTAATTAGGAGATTTCCTTTTCTTCATCTGGAGATCATAGGCTATTCAAAAGCCACTTTTAGAACAGGTTGGTCTAGGTATACACAACATAAAACCAGAAAATATAGCGTTAGACCTGTGATTCTTGTGGCAGAAGTTTATGAGCTAAATTCAATAATCGTTATAGTGGAGACAGGATGGAGATAGAAATCCTCTATATTTAAATATGTTGTAGAAATGGATCAAAAAATGACCTGCAGCTAGAGAGACCGGTGATGCCTGCTAGGGGTGGGAAAGGGATGAGGATTCAGGGGAAAATGGTAGGTGTTATGTGAACATGAATTATGGTATTCCTGACTCGTCTGTGTACCCACCCCTGTTATTTCTACCAGGCTAAAAAACTCCTGAAGTCCTTTGCTTTAAATACTCCAACAAACTGTTACTACCTATCCTTTACATAAAAAAGATAGTCTGCTTTTCATTTCGTTTAGAAACCTTTCTGTTTGACAGCTGTCTGATTCAGTGAGCTAACACTTCATAATGTGGTAATGTATCCTTTGAGTGACAAGGAGGTAGATATTGCAAATGTCATTATCAGCCTGTAAGACATGATATTTGAAGGAACAAGGAGGTCTCCAAGTGCCCTTCAAATCATTCCACATAAATGACTCTCTGGCCTGTCCCTGCTAAATGCGTCAGTAAAAATTTTAACCATCACTGATGGTGACTCACTCTGTGATTGCATAGATCCAAAAATAGGAAGCAGCAAACACGACTGTCTGTGTGGTCCTTTTGCTCTCTTCTTTCATCATCCAACCTGCTGAAAAGCTTGGACAATGTGCGTGTGTTTGTGCGAATGTGCTTACGTGTATATATGTGATGCTCAGTGTTTCTATTTTAAAACTACCTTGTTTATTAACCACTGAGGCTTATCTTGTTGTGGACAGAATTATTGACAAGACTCTCAGTATAGTTTCTTAGTGTTAAGATTACTGCTATTAATACTCAAATAGGCATTCTTTACTGATACATCACAGATTAGCTTGCTTTAGGGAGATGACAGCGAAATTCACTTGAGGATGCTGGAGGCTTTTCAATAGAAGTATCTGTTGTGGTTTATTAGGTTTACAATTGATAAGAGCCCTTTAAATGTAAAAAATATATTCTATTCTGATAACAGATGAAAACAAAGAATTGTTTTAGGGTATTGTATGTATATATAAATAATAATTTCTAATAGATTTCTTTTTTTGCTTCAAAAACAGGATAGAAATTGACTATCAAAAACTACCTAAAAATGAGAACTGGGTTGAAATGCACTCAGCTTTTCACGTCCACAAGTTACATATTTAACATTCAACCTCAGGTTGAAAATATTTTGTAAAAATTCTATCTATCCTGAACACATAGAGACACATTTATTATATCTGAAACAATACTGTAACACTTATTTATGCTGACTTTATATTGTATTTAATACTATGAAAAATCTAAAGAGGATTTGAAGTATTCAAAAGACTCTATGTAAATATTGTGTTGGTTTATTCAAAGAATAAGTGCTCCTACAAGCTTTGGTATGCAAAAGGCATCTAAAAATCAATATCTGGTGAATACCCAGAGGCAATAATACTATGGAGGTAGGCAAGGATTTCTCAAAGATAAAGTTTTCATGGAGATTTTTTTCTTCTTAATGATTCTTTTACCATTTCAATTTTCTGAAGTTAGCCAAAGTTCTTTTTTTTATAAAAAAATCTTTTATTTATAAAATAAAGTGGTTTTTTAACCATGTATTTCCTTACTCCCTTCTCTTCCCTCCTCCCAATCCTTTCCAGTCAGTCTTTAGCCTCCTCCCTCCCTATACTCACCCCCCAAATGGCAAGAAGTCCTAAGGTGGGTCAGCTCATCATGGCACATCCACTCTTGGCAAATTCAATTTCCTCAACCTAGTATCAGGACTGGAGTGATGTTCCTCTGAAGGGAAAGGTTTCTGAGGTTCCAGTACATGCACAGAAACACAGTCTGATCCTTCCTCTCAAGGCTCCACATACTACACATGTCAATGGACAGGTGCCTATCCTTGGAGGGCCTAGCTCCTTTTCCCAATGGTTCTTGAGTCAGTGAGTGCCCCAGAGCTTCAGCCAACCATCACTGTGGAAATTTTCCTCGGAATCTCTATACCCTTGCTCATATAGACTCTCCTGCCCTGCTTTCAGCTGGATCAGGAGATCAGCACAGTTGCTCAGCCATGTACTTCTGCCTCCACGTCTATTAACTGTTGGATGTAGGTTCTATAATGACACTCAGGGTGGCTATACATTTGGTTATAGGGGAAGTTTGTCTAAGCAACAACACCTTCACTATTGGTTGGAGACCTAGCCAGAGACATCCGGTGAGTTCTTGGAGGTTTCCCTAGCACATGGTCTCTTTCCAACCCCACATTGGCTTCCTCTATTAAGGGAGTTTGAACAAGGGGATACATGGATAATATATATATATATATATATATATATATATATATATATAATAAAGATCTCCCTGGTCCAGCTGATAATGGGAGAGAAGAAACTATATGAGCAAGGGGATAGAGACTATGAGGGAAATTATCACAGTGAGGGCTGACTGGAGCTCTGGGAAGCTCACCTAATCAAGAACAGCCACAGCCACCTGGGAACCATCAGGAAAAGGAACTAGGCCCTCCAAGGATAGACAGCTGTCCACTGACATGGGCAGAATGTGGAGCCTCAAGGGGAGGGTTCAGACTGTGTTTCTGTGCATGGACTGGCACCTTGGAGCCCATTCCCTCCAGAGAAACACCTAATCAAGTCTTAATATTAGGAAGAGAAAATTGGACTTGCCCGGAGAGGATGCTGAGCTGACCTACCTTTTAACCTCTTGCCCTTTCTGGCGAGGGGATGAGTATATAGGGAGGAGGGAGGCTGAAGGCTGACCAGGAGGGGTCTGGAGTGGGAAGGGAGTTGGAACAAGGGGATACATGGATAAAAAAGACTTTATTTTATAAAATAGATAATTAATTAATTAAAAAATTCTCCATCTCTTTTTTTCTCCCTCCTTGTTCCTCACACTGAATCATCTCCTTCTCTCATAATTTGTTCCTGCCCCTTCTTGGTTACAACCTCTTATGCTCCCAATTAGCTAAAGAGATCTATATTTTCTCTTCCTAGGGGAATCACTGAATGTCTCTCTTAAGTTATTTATGATTCTAAGCTTTTCAGGGGTTGTGGTTTGTAGCTTGAGCATTCTTTTTTTCCTTCTTTATTTTGCTTGAGTATTCTTTGTTTTTTGTCTAAAGTTCACTTATGAGTGAGTACACCCAGTGCTTATCTTCTGGGGTTGTGATACCTCCCTCAGAAGGATATTCTCTCAAACCATTCATTTGCCTGCAAATTTTAGGATGCCATTTTTTTTTTACTGCTAAATTGTACTCCATTGTGTAGATGTACCACAGTTGGTTAATCCATTCCTCAGTTGAGGGGCATCTAGGTTGTTTCCAGGTTCTTGCTTTAGGAATAATGCTGCTATGAACTTAGCTGAGCTAATGCCTTTGGAGTGTGAATGTGTATCTTTAGGGTATACACCCAGAAGTGGTATTGCAGGATCTTTGGGGAGATTCATTCCCAGTTTTCTGAGAAACCATCATATTGCATTCCAGAGTGGCTGAACAAGCCTACACTCCCACCAACAATGGAGGAGTGCTCCCCTTGCTCCGCAACCTCTCCAGCATAGGCTGTCATCTGTGTTTTTAATCTTAGCCATTCTGACAAGGTTAAGGTGGTATCTCAAAGATGTTTTGATTTGAATTTCTCTGATGGCTAAAAATGTTGAACAATTTTTCAAGTGCCTTTCAGCTATTTATAATTCTTCTGTTGCAAATTCCCTTTTTAGCTCTGAAACCCAGTTTTTTCATATATCTTTATTATTTGGTGTTTTTACATCACGTACCCCATCAAACTCAGATATCAGTCCTCTTCGTATCATGCCCACTCTCTTTTTTTTTTTTTTTTTTTCATTTTCCCAAGTGAGGTTTTATTGTTAAAATATGCTCAGAGTTATATGAATTTTATTAGTATGAATAAAGCCATATTTTTTACCTGTGTATATTCTTGTTCAAGCTCTCTTTCCCCTCCCACCCCTTCCAGTCACTCTCTCTTCTCCACATCTATTTATCTCCTACCCAGAAAGGGCAGGAGGTCCCAAGGTCCCAAGGTGGCTTAGGTCAGCATCCACTACTGGCAGATCCACTTTCCTCACCCCTACATCAAAACTGGGTCAGGTGTTTCTCTGGAGCGAGTGGGATTCAAGGTGCCGGTCCAAGAACTTTCAGATCCCAAGCTGTTCAGTGTTTGTGATTTGCAGCTTGGATATGCTTTGCTTTTTGCTTTTTTTTTAGAGTCCACTAATGAGTGAGTACATCCCCTGCTTATCTTTCTAGGTTTGTGATACCTTGCTCATGCCTCTTATGATTTCCCCATTTACAAAACCACCCATTCATGCTGCTCATTTGCTTACTGGAGCATAATTAATCTCCCTGTGGCCAGACTCTTAAAGAAAACAAGTCTTCCAGAGACACCCAGCACAGGACTTACTAGTAGTTGTTAACTAAACAAATGAGGTTGAAAATTTGCTCAGAGTAATTTCATATGCAATATAATATCTATCTATGTTTTATGGTATTGCTAGTTAAATTTAGGGTCTCATATATACCAAACAAGTACTCTGCTTTTGAACTACACCTTCAGCCTTCTTTTTGATTAACACAAACAAAACTTTTTAGAGGTTTACTCAGACTGGTTTTAAACATATTACTCAGGCAATTGTTGAACATAGGATTCTTCTGTGTCAGCCTATTGAGTGGCTGGGGTTACCGACCTATGTTACTAGGCCTGTCATATTTAACTTTGGAAGTGAACTCAGAATTCAGAAGATATAAATTAAGCCCCATCTTAATTGTCCTTAACAACAGTTCCCTTTTCCAAAATTACGTTTATCTTAGTTTATAATCAGAAACCATCAGAGAAAATATGTTGCTTCTGAACCCCAGTTTTTAATTGGGTTATATAGGTTTTGGGGCTCTAGTTTCTGAAAATCTCTGTGTATTTTAAGAGATCAGTGCTCTGTCAGTTGTAGGGTTGGTGAAGATTTTTTTTCCCATTCAATAGGCTGTCATTTTGTCTTATGGACTGTGTCCTTGCCTTTCAGAAGCTTCTCAGCTTCAGGAGGTTCCACTTATTGATTGTTGTTCTTAGTGTCTGTACTACTGGTGTTATATTTAGGAAGTGGTCACCTGTGCCAGTGCATTGGAGGGTATTTCCTACTTTCTTTTTCTATCAAGTTCAGTGTAGCTGGGTTTATGTTGAGGTCTTTGATCCACTTGGATTTGAGTTTTGTGCAGGGTGATAGGTTTGGATCTATTTGCATTCTTCTACATACTACCATCCAGTCATGTCAACACCAATTGTTGAAGATACTATCTCCTTTACATTGAATATTTTTGGCTTCTTTGACAAAAATCAGGTGTTCATGGATGTGTGAGTTAATGTTGGGGTCTTTGATTTGGTTCCATGAGTGTGTATTTATGCCAGTACCAGGCTGTTTTTATTACTATAGCTCTATAGTATAGCTTGAAGTCAGGAATGGTAATTTCTCCTGAAGGTCTTTTATTGAGCAGGATTGTTTTGGCAATCTTGGGTTTCCAGTTATTCCACATAAAGTTTATTGTTCTTTCAAGTTCTGCAAAACATTGTGTTGGTATTTTGATGGAGATTGCACTCAATTGGTGGATTGCTTTTGGTAAAATTGTCATTTTTACTATGTTAATCCTATCTATCAGGGAGCATGTGAGGTGTTTCCATTTTCTGATATCCTCTTCAATTTCTTTCTTCAGTGGCTTAAACATTTTCTCTAACAGGTCTCCTGCTTCTTTGATTAGAGTTACCCCAAGATATTTAATACCATTTGCATCTATTTAAAGGGTCATGTTTCTCTTATTTCTTTTTTAGTCCTTTTATTTTTGGTGTAAAGGAGGGCTATTGATTTTTTTGAGTTAATCTTGTACCTTGCTACATTGCTGAAAGTGTTTATCAGCTGCAGGTTTTCCCTGGTAGAATTTTGGGATCACTCATGTATACAATCATATCATCTGCAAGTAGAGATAGATTGAATTTTTCTTTTTCAATTTGTATCCCCTTAGTCTTCTTTGTTCTCTTAATGCTTTAGCTAGAACTATATTGAATAGGCAAGGGGAGAGAGGACATCCTTGTCTAGTTCCTGATTTTAGTGGGATTACTTTGAGTTTTTCTCCAGTTAGTGTGATTTTGGCTGTTGGCTTGCTGTATATTGCCTTTATTATATTTATGTATTTTTCCTATATGCCTGATCTCTCCAGGACTTTTATTATGAAGGAGTGGTGGATTTTGACAAAGACTTTTTTGGCATCTAATGACATGGTTATGTGTTCTTTTTTCCTTCAGTTTTTTTTCAAATGATGGATGACATTCACAGTTTTTTTTTTGGTGTGTGTGTGTGTGTGTGTGTGTGTGTGTGTGTGTGTGTGTGTGTGTATTAAGCCATTCCTGCATCTCTGGGATAAACCCTACTTGATTGTGGTGGATGATTTTTTTTTGATATGTTGTTGGATTTGCTTTGCCAGAATTTTATTGAGTATTATTTTAGTATCTATGTTCATGAGGGATATTGGTCTGTAATTCTCTTTCTTTTTTCCATCTTTGAGTGCCTTGGGTATCTGGGTGATTGTGACCTCATAAAAAGAGTTATGTAATGTTCATTCAGTTTCTACTCTATGGAAGAGTTTGAGTAGTATTGGAATTAGTTCTTTGTATGTCTGGTATAATTCTGCACTGAAACCATCTGGTCCTGGGATTTTTACTTGGGAGACTTTTAATAACAGCTTCAATTTCCTTTCATAGGTTTGTTTCACTGTTTATTCTGATCTTGATTTAATTTTGGTAAGTAGTACCTATCCAGAAAGCTCTGTATTTTTTCTAGGTTCTCCATTTTTGTGAAGTATAGATGTTCAAAGTATGACTTGATAATTCTCTGCATTTTCTGGGTGTCTGTTGTTATGTCTCCCTTTACATTTCTGATTCTGTTAATTTGGATATTCTCTCTCTCTCTCTGCTCTTTGGTTAGTTTAGATAAGGATTTATCTGTCTACATTGTTGACTTTGTCAGAGAACCAACTCTTTGATTAATTGATTCTTTGTATTGTTCCCTTAGCTTCTGTTATATTGATTTCATCCCTGAGTTTGATTAGTTCCTGCCTTCTACTCCTTCTATGTATTTGTTTCTAATTGTTCCAAAACCTTCAGATGTGTAGTTAGGTCTCTTGTTTGAGATTTCTCTAAAGTTTTCATATAGGCATCTAGTGCTATAAGTTTTCCTCTTAAGAAAAGTATTAAGCATAACCTTGTGACATTGGAGTTGAAATTTAGCCCAATTCCTGCCCCCTTTGAGTGTGACAGTATGATTCACTGATGAGAAGAGTACTTCTCTGGAGGTGAGCCCTCCCACCCATGTGCTTCAGATCCCAAAGGACTTTCTTTGAATTCTCATTCCTTTGGAGATTGTTGGCTAGGATTTGCTTGAACTCTCATGTCAACCAAATCCTTCCATTTGTGCCCCTTGAAATTGCCAGGCATCTATCCCAGCCAGGGAGGGAGAGTTGAGCTCCCATCAGTTCCGGTTCCACTTCTGGGACAAGCTGCTGTCTGCAGAGTCCCAGCGAACTCTGTAGCAGGGGCAGTTAAGTTGGCCTGTCACCATACTCACAGCTGCTGCTGAGGGAATTTGCACGGCTACCCACCTTGACCTCCAACTGAGTGAATAGATAACTTCTGGGGTCTCTGAAGGGCAGATTCAGACCCTGCCCAGAGAGGTGACAGGAGGCACACAAGCCCGAGTCCCACAACTGACCAGGAGCCATCTAATCGTGAACCACAGAAGCCATGGACAAATATCAGTGCAAAAAATTACATAATAATACAAAGAACAACATGGTAATTCCAGAAGAGAGTGACGATCTTACAAATACAAGACCTGAACTGAACAATGAAGAGGAAACAGAAGGAAGCAACACCAAAAATTCCTTTTTGATGATCATCAAAGCTCTCAAAGAAGACATGAAAAATAGCCTTACAGAAATAGAAGAAAATACAAACAAAAAATTGGTTAGCTGCCAAGTGGGTGCTGGGAATCGAACCCGGGTCCTCTGGAAGAGCAGACGGTGCTCTAAACCGCTGAGCCATCTCTCCAGCCCCCAAACAAAAAATTGGAAGAGATGAACAAATCTATGAAAGAAACATGCGAGGAACTAAAAGCTGAAATGGAAGCAATAAACAAGGCACAAAATGAGGCAAAGATGGAAATAGAAAATCTGAAGAAAAAAAGCCAGAACCACAGATACAAGCATAACAAACAGAGTTCAAGAGATGGAGGATAGAATCTCTGAAGTGGAAGACTCAGTAGCTCAAATAGATATATCAGTCAAAGAAAATAGTAAAACTAAAAAAGCCATAACTCAAAATGTTCAGGAAATCTGGGACACCATGAAAAGACCTAATTTGAGAATAATAGGAATAGAAGAAGGAGAAGAATACCAGCTCAAAGGCACAGATAATGCTTTCAATAAAATCA
>PVIH01007733.1:0-27385 GCA_004025045.1 Sigmodon hispidus
TTATCGCATGCTGGGATCATTGGGGAGGGTAGTGTGAAATTTACCACTGTCCTTTGTTTTGGAGATTCTTATTTTTTAATAAGTAATCTATCCTATACAAATAGCTAATTAACTTTGTGTGTTCCCCTGCCCATATGGCTGCTGGTGTAAATAAATTGCATTTTCCCATTGCTAAACAGTAATAATAAAATTTAAAAAAATAAATAAATAAATAAAATCCCAAGAAAAAACCATGGACACATTATATTTAGCATATTTAATGCATGTGTCAGTTGCATCAATATTCATTAGCATCACTTTCTTCTAAATTCTAAGTGCAGAAGGATGACACTGTCAACCAAAAATTAATTCATTGTCTAAAAGATTATTACTTTTGTTGTAAGTTGTCAATATTCATAATATGTCCTATTTTTTACTGGATCAAGGCTAGGAAAATGTAAAAAAACATATTGAGTACATGAGTATATATAATAATATGGTTTTTATAATACTTTCTATTTTCAGAAATTTTCATATGAAAATTGCATTTTATTTAGTAATCAGAGTAATTTAGTACTTAGTAATTAGCCATTTACTTAAGAGTATATTCATATTTTGCCCATCATTTTATATCTCATAGAAGGCAAAATTTTTGATTTGCTACTTCCTAAATGGAAATTTCAGAAGATGTTATTTGTTGCTGGAGAGATGGTTCAGTCTTTGGAAGCAATGGCTACCTTTCAAGTGGACATAGGTTCAGTTCCTAGAATCCACTTGGAAGCTAACAACCTATAACTTTAGTTCCAGTGATACAACACTTTCTTTTACATCCTATGATCGCATAATGCCTATACACACACACAAACACACACACACACACACACACACAAGGCAAATGTGTCTCATATGCATAAAATCATAAAATATTATCAAAAGAAGTGGTAATAATGTAAATAATTGTGTAGGTTACATAAAGGAACATAACAGTATAGAATTGTTTAATAATATAAATAAATGTTTTCTTCATAAATAATTTACAGTACAAGAAAATGTGTGCATAGATACATAGCTATGAGGTTGCTGTCATTGTGGAATCTAGGTTCATTACCTGCATGGCATATACATTTTCCATAGTCAACACTCTTAATGTTCTTAGAGTCAAAGTATGATTTAATTTTTATCCTAGGAACATACTAGAATTGCATCATTGAGAATTCCACATGGAAAAGGACTACTTTTTGAATTGCTCATAAATGGAATTCCATCAACCTTTGAACTAAATTTTGAGCAGGGAGTAGGGGTGAGAAGGATTCAGTACGTCCCCTTGGAGATCTGAGAAATATTAATACTTCTTGCTTCAACAACTGTGACAGCCAAACTAATCACTGCTACATTCAGAAGTCATGATGGGAATGCATTAAACTGAGATGAATTTGAAAACAACTGCTCAGATTGCCACAAAATAAAATATTTTGAGAAAAATTTCCATTTTTCTTTTTTCATTCTTTTCTGAGATAATGAAATATTTTCCATTAGAATTTACATGTCTCCACTGTACCAACTAAAGCAATCTAATGACTCAGGAAGAAGTTTTGCTGATACATCCTGAGATTTTTATTCTTATAACATGTAGTGTTGACATATTACATTATCAAAAATATGATGATAGGAATCTGACTTTAGTGTAAGCTTGATATGCATCCACTCATCTGACTTCTTGTGCTTCTTTTCTTCATTAAGCTCTTTGGTATAGGAAGATAAAAGAAAGTGCTAAGATTATAGGAAAATATTTTCTGTGTGTTATCTCTTTTCCTTCCATTCAAGCACATTTAATGTTTTATGCTTCAGTTAAAACCTTAAAGGTAGGCTCAGTTCTTGAAATCTACCCAGTCTGTTATCTTTCTGACTCTCTGAACATATACCAGGTCATATGCAAGGTGAGAGAACACAATATTTGCGTTTGTAGAAGTGAGTATTTCTACACCAGTTATGTAGTTTTCTTATAAAATGATGCCACTAAATGCTTCTGCAAGTAATATCCCATTTTCAACACAGGAGAGCTCACATTTCTCCAAGCTTTTCCAAAGTAGCATTTGTAAATTTTTTTTTGTCACTTGACCGGCTGTTGATAATCACTATAACAAGTTTTCTGTCTTATAAGACATTTCTTGCCTGTTGGTAACTTTATTTGGTACATGTTTGCTTTGTAGCTATTATACTTATGGTTTACTAGGAAGAAGTAATCTCAAGTTAGAAATATGCTTATTTATAATAGTTAAGGCATTAAAAATACCTACAATATACCAGACAACCAACATAAATTCTGAATGATTATGCAACATTAACAAATACATCTTGATTGGACAATTTTTTTGCCAATTAGTGATAAAGAATGAATATATGAAGTGATAAAAGGGAAAATCCTTTTAAATATAGTTAGATAAAAGAGTTTAGTGTCCTGGCATTGGCGGCACACACTTTTAATCCCAGCACTTGGGAGGAAGAGGCAAGTGGATCTTTGTGAGTTTGAGGTGAGCCTGGAAAACTTTCAGGACAGCCAGGGTTATGTGGAGAAACCCTATATTGAGAAACTAAAACAAAATTTAGGGTATCATAATTTTTCACTGAGCTAACACATTGCCTGGCCTATACATTGTACCGAGTTTATCCTAGAGATACAAGGACAAGTATACCTGTCTTCCATACAGCTTCTCCTTTTCAATAGCTGTTTCCTACCTCCTGCTCATTGAGGTCAAACAGCACCCCTGCTAACTTTCTGAATACCTTTAAAATCTATTGATCTCATGTGTACTATTTTCTTTTTAAAGTCAATCAATGATTTTCACTTTACTTTTCGGTTCAAGGGATGACTGTATTGTATAAAACTCAAGTCAATGAGAAGATGTGTTCAAAGTTTAAAAGATAAATGCATAAGACATCAGATAAATGTCTTGCATGTATGTACATGCTCATTCAATAAGTGTATAATAAATATACCTTCAGAAGTACTGTAACTATAGCTTAGAACATAAAATGTCAAAATCTCCGTAAGTAATCATGGCTTAACCCCACTCTCTTTACCTTCCCAACTTATCTCCTTATATACTCATACGGACACAGAAACCCATAAAGAAACGGGTATAATTAACACAAACTGAGTTAAATGTCTAAATCTTGTACATAAATAGTCAAATTCTTCAGCTCATTTGAGATTTCACTATTAAAGCAAATTCCAATACAGATAATTTAGGGTTTTGACTCATTCTCTCCTTCATAATCTTTATTCTCTAAGAACTGTTCAGTCATTTTTTTTTATTTCAGAATTTCAACAGGATATAACTTAAGAAACAAATATTCTCCTTTTTCTGTGCAGTGTTTTCTCAAGGATAATTAAAGCAAATGGGGCATGTTACAGAAAGAAAGAATATTATCTTCCTACTAATAGTTTCTAAATTGAAAAAATGAACTATTCTGTAGTAATAGAAGTCCAGTCTAAATTACAAACTTTTTAGAAATAATGTAATCAACTTTCTCAATTATATTTATTAACTAAAATTGCACTTGGGGATTATAAATCACATTAAGAATTACTTTTAAATGGAGATAAAATGATTAATAAGTGAACATTTATTTAGATAAAATTCTAAAGTAATAAAATAGTAAAGAGAATGTATGCAAATACAGCTTATTTTGGTGTGGAATTGCTTATTCTATTCAGAATTTGTAGGATAAATTCTTTATGTAGGAGACTTGTCTTCAAAATTCAATGAAAAGGTGAGTGTCAACTCTGTTTTTACAAAATCTTTTGGAGCTACTACCAAGTGGTGAAGTTTTACCTTTTGTTTTCTTATCCTGAGAATAAGACTCTTTTGTATTCCTCTAGGAGAGTTGTCATGTTTAATATACACAAAATAAAAGCTAGCATTTTTTAGAGCAGGTACAGCCCTCAGCACAGGCAATCAATAAAGCAGCAATGTTCAGCAAATCTCTTGTGTCCTTTAAATCTTCTCAAAACATGTAGATTAGTTAATTACTAAAACAGTCATCCTTTTTCTTCTTTGGAACAAGACACCGAGACATTGAGTGAAAAAAAAAATAAAATATAGCACTTACATTAAGAAAGTCCTTTGTGTATTTTAAAAGCAAACCTGGGAAAAGGAAGAGAAGCTCTTGAGTGCTAAGCTGTCAGTCCAAAGATAATAATAGTGCATGTTTTTAGAACACTGCTAGATCAGAAATGTTATCATGTCAGAAGTAAGCAGCCCCACTCATTCTGATAGTTTTACTGATTGTGACGTGTTATGATTAGAAATATGTATGGCTCTGTAGCCCATAAAGATTGAATTTCTTGCCACATTGTAAAGGGAAATGCCTGGGCCAACTGGTAGCTTAATCAGCACTTTTCTTCTTTCTAAATGTAAATGGCATGTTGCAATGTCCTATAAATGATGCTGTTTATCACATACTGTCAAAAGGATGTTGCTTAAAGATGCATTTCCATTGGCTTTTTTAGTCTGGTTTGATTTGTAAAATCATATTTAAACTGTGGATGCAATTAAATCTAAATTTCAAGGACAGATAATCTAATGGTATTTATCATAATGGAAGCAAAGTCTAAAAACACTTTTTCTACCACTAAATTTAGGACTTGAAAGCACATTGAGACTTTCCTTTGCATTTAGTATAATTACTATCCAGAGATAGTAGTTTTTAGTAATAACAGGCATTGCCATTAGTAAACCTAATCTATGATAAAATGTTTACATACATGCCACAATTTGTATATTGTTCTATTACTGTCATATTTTCGCATACATGATGCTTCACCAAAAGTATAAGTACTACCATACTATCATGAGGATAATGCTTTAAATTTTAGTTATGTTTATATTTACAAGAACTATTCCACCTTATTTGTGTCCAGGAAAGAATAAACCAGTGTACTAATACAAGTTTTTTTGAGAAATTGCCATATGCATATGCAGACTTTGAAAATTCTAGTGTACCTTCTCTTTTGTTATGTTTTTATTTTTACTTAAATATTTATTACTTGATGATTTTACATCATGTACCCCCATCAGACTCAGTTATCTCAGATTCATACCCCACTTTCATGATTTCCCCATTTACAAAAACGTCCATTCATGCCTTCTTTAATTTTACAGGCATTTATACTCAATTTGAAATTAATGTAAACCAAACATTCAAGTCAAATATATGGCGCTTCAATCCTTCAGTATAACTATTGTTTAAAAAAAACTTTTAAAATTGCAAATTTTGGAAATAAAGAGAATAGCATTTTTTCTTTTTTCATTATGAACTCATATTTTTATCCATGTATCACCTAGCAGTTTTAGATACACATAAAAATAGGATACTTTATTTAAATTCTGATAATAAGAAATACTATAAGTCAACAACTATCTTTTGATCTGTCTTTATAGGCTTTTCTGTCACCCTTTTTCTCTTTTTTTTCTCTCTGTATATTTTTTTGTGTGTTTGTGTGTCTGTCTCTCTGTGTACCCATATATGTAGCCGCATCAAGAATGATATCTTCTGAGCTCTTATATCACTTGAAGTCTATGAGATGGGAACTCTCACTAATCTTGAAAATCACTGTTTGGGCTAGGCTTATCACCTAGTAAGATCTTAGGATCAACTTATCCTTTTATCATTCAGGTAATAATAACACAGCCAAAACACTGATTGTGATACTCAGGAGTTTAATGAAAGCACTTTGGTTTTATTAAGAAAATCATCATTCAGATATTATTAATCACATCTTTCATTGGTAACATGAATATATGTTTATATATGACCATAAGTACAGAACTCTTATAAAGTTAGAAAAACAAAAGTACATTCACACTTTTTATAACTATGTGATAATACCTAGCCAAATGTGCATATGACCTAATATAATAATGAACTATCAGTAGATTTATTATTTGAATTTCTATTTTATTCATTTTCTCACATATATACTTTCACTCACTGTGTTTTAAACCATGTTTTTGGAATTAGTCATATACATAAAAGATTAAATTGTATGAATTTATTAGAATTTTATGTTAGATTTCTGAACATAAATCAATAACTTACTCATTCATTGTACAAAAAAATAGATATCTGGATTTTCCACCATCCTTAATAACATTTCTGAGAATATTTTGTGAGGAAAAATTGATATCTGGATTTTTTGCTATTTATAATAACATTTCTGAGATTATTTTGTAAGGATATGATGTGTACATGTTTTCCCACATGTCATTTTGCTATAAGGAAAATCTCTATAGTACTACCATGCGTGACTGTAAACAATTTCAGGGGTATCTTTAATACTTCCTATTCTAAGCAACAACCAGCAGTATATTATTTTTAGTTTTGGTAGGTGTTATATAGGTAGTATCATGTGAACCAATGGTGTGTCAACCTTATATAACTTAAATAAGGAATAACAACTGAGAAAAACTGGTATATTGTTTATATATATATATAATTCCATAATACATAGTACGTTGAAAATTTGGTAATTAAGCTAGGAGTCAGATGCAAACAGAGGTGGAAATTTATAAAACATTCTAGTAAGTGGTCACCGTAAAAACAGACATTACAATGTAATATCAGAAAAAGCATCTTAGATTAAGACTGTTGTAATAATTCTTACCCTGCAGAAATTAATATTTAAAAGGTGTGATAGGTTATTGTTTCCAAAGGAGTAACACTTTCTTTATGGTATTTTTCCCATAGTTATCAATTTCTAAATGATGCCAAACCCTTGTGTTTATCAGACAGGTTATTATATGATCCAAATGGTAAATAGGTGCAGTATCTACTCTAAATTTTATTAGTAGTTTTGTCTTTGGCGTCAAGATTTTAATACATATTTCATGTTCAATTCAGCTTTTTTATGTATTTATTTTGGAATGAAGTCTCATTTTTTTAATCCATGTATCCCCTGTCATTCATATTCAAACAACATTACTTCATTGTTTCTGTAGAAGAGTTTGTTATTTTTTTAAATGTTACTATGACCAGTTGTCACTTAATTGATAAGAAATAAAGACAATAATCCTAACATACAGTTTTAAGAGGGATATCAAAGAGCCCTGTGGACTCTTTTCTACTTAGGAATACACTAAAATAGAAAGTAATTTTTTCATTAGTAATATAAAAAACTTAGGAATGATGTTAAACACTTGCTAGTAATTTACTACATTGAGTTTTAAACTCTTTGTAGAAAGAATGAAATAGTTTCAAATTATATTATAATTATCAGATAGATTGTTTTTAAATATTGTTGAGAATTTCATTTATGAATACTCTATTACTGTATTTATATGGCTTTATCATCTTTCTACTCCATCCATCTCCTTCTTTCTATTTGTTGAAACCCATGAGATCTGTTTCTCTCTCTCTCTCTCTCTCTCTCTCTCTCTCTCTCTCTCTCTGTCTCTCTACACACACACACACACACACACACACACACACACACACACATATGCATATGTATAGTGTGTGGTTTGTGTACATCTGTAAGTATAATCTTCTTAGTTCTTTTAGTGTTGGTCATATGTATACGTGTATGCATGCATCATTTACAGCTGAACTCTTGGGTTGAATCATCTATCAGGACCAGTTATTGTCCCTGGATAAGCCTTATATCTCCCTCTCTCAGCAGTTGTAAACTGCTTGTAGCTCTTTGTGTAGGGGTGAGACCTTGTTGACTTTCTCTATCTCAAACTAACTTGTCAATTGATACTGTCATTTTTTCAGGCATTGTTTTACCAACTATATTATTGAGATTTCACTGAAATACCTTCTCCGTCTTGGATGAAAGATACTGTCTCCCTGGTGTTAGGATTTTACAATCTTTCTGTTTTCTTTTCCAAGATATTCCTTTAGTATTAGGTTAAAGAATTATGTTACATATGTTGCAGTTATTTTGTGTATACCATACTCAATGTTTCTCTGAATTGTGAGAGTTATGGTACCACTCATTATTTCAAAGAAACCAGTACAATATTCATAGAACAGCAAATGTAAACAAAACACTGGTAGCACAAATAATACAACTTATCACTAGTCCCAAATAAAAAGATCAAATTCTCACATAGTGGATAAAATTATGTCAAATAAGTATCAGTATAAAAACTCTAGATACTGTAGTTATAAAAAATGGGATTTTTAAAGCAAGCAATTGTGCAAAATAAAATTCTCAAAAGTTAGAAGTAAAAAAAATAAGAGAGTATTGGAAGAAAAATTATAGAAAATAGAGCAATGTAATATAGGAATTATACATTTCAGAGACATTGTTAAACTTAGGGTTATAAACTAAACAAATAAAATGTAATTATATGTTTTACCTACACAAAAGCAGTAATTTTTGTGTGTATCTGTGAAAAAGAATATAACAAATATCTGATCAAAAGGCAGGAGGTCTAAGGCGCAAAATAAGGCAGATAAAAAGAACATATACAGGGCCAGTTAGAACCATGAAGCATAGTTTCTGGATAATTGCAATAAGTATTGGTATATTGCTATAATCTATGAACTTTCTGAATATTTTATGAATCGGAAAATTTTAAGAATGCTGCTATCTATAAACAAAAAATATATTTAAGATTGTGACAATTAAAAACTTACAGTGTTTTGTGAATGTGTGTGAATGGTTGCTCATTAAATGTGAAATGTCTTTCTACTGATTACTTCTCATCAATCTGACCCAAGGAAAGGGGAAACTTCATCTATAAAATTCTATCCATCTGATTATTAGCTTGTGGACGTATCTTTGGGGGGAGTCACTTTCTAAATGATTGATAAGGTGTGAATTAACCCATTTTGGCTATTCCTGAATAGGTGTGTCTAGGATTAAGATGGAGATTGCTGAGTAATCCACAGACAATGATCCAGAAATTCATATTGTCTTTTTTTTAATTGCTATCTTGATTTTTGCCCTGGCTTTCCTCTATGATGAGCTCTTAATGTCCAAGATGTACTAAGCAATCTGCTATATAAGTTACATTGAGTCATGGAAACACTGAAACAAAGATAGACATTGATTCCAAGAACATGGAGTATTAATATAAAGAATGGGTCTAAGATTGTGTTGGTTTTCTATTGTTTTTCAGGGACTGTGTAAGGATTTTGGAGATCTGGTCTAAAGACATGCTCAACTTGGAAGATAAGAATATTAGGAGAGGTACAAAAGATAAAGACCTGGTTTCTAGGGTTTCAGTAAGAAGCATAGACTCTATCATTGTTCTAAAGACATACTCTAGATTAAGAATATGCGAACAAAACTATGAAATGTAATGACTCCATCGAATCTCTCCCCTCAGGGAATTTTGTGAAAGAGGTGACACTAAGATTTTCAAAGTTAGTGGGGCTAGAAGACAAAAAAGAAACAAGATCTTCTATACATAAAGGGACTGAAAAACATATGAATTCATGAAAACCTGTAGCATCAGGAACAGGGCCTCAACAGGGCTAAGCCAGATAGGGTCCCATTACTGAGAGAAAAGTAGACATAGGCTCTTACCTCTAATTCAGAAGCTATCTCCAAATTATAACCCCTGACAGAAAAAACAATTATTTTTGTCCAATGGAGTCTCACTGGTTATACAAACAACAGACGACATGCCTTATGCCTAACAGTTAGTATGTTTTATTCTAAGGGAGTAAAATTTAACAAAGAAATAGGCCAGTTAGATCCAAGAGAAAGAATTTTTTTGACAATCATAATAAGTGTGGTATATTGTTAAAATAACATGTACTCTGTGAATGCAGTATGAATCAGAAAATTTTAAGAATACTGCAACTTATAGATAAAAATGTATTTAACATAGTAATAATTAAAAACTTACTGTGCTTTGTGCTGAATTATGTGTTAGTGATTGTTATCTTAAAACAAACTAAATGGTGTTTTTAAAGGTTCTTCTTTTTATTTTTTTATTCTCCCTTGTCACATAATACTTTGTTTTGGCATTATATATATTTCCCTGCAGGTATCTTGTTCATAAATTATATTTTCTGATTTTGTGTCTTGTGAGATTTCTAAATGAATGCATGTATTTCTGTGTTTATATATGTTTCTCATGTTTTTTGCACTCATTTTTCTGTTTGTTTTGGTCAATATAGGCTTGTTTTATTTTATCATATTATATGATTGTTGTTTAGAAGTCTTTTCATTTTCCTTTTGAAAAAATGAAAACAAACAAAACTGTAAAATTTTTGTATCTTTATTTTTATTTAAAAATCATTTTTCTCACATAATAATTCTAACTATGGTTTCCCTTCACTCTACTCCTCCTAGTTCTTCTTCTGTCTCCTTCTACCAGAATCCAACCCTTTCCTGTTTCTCATTAGAACACAAATAGGCATCTAAGAGATAATAGCAAAATATGATATAGCAATATTAAGTAAACACTAACAAATAAGAATTAGATAAAGCAAACAGAGAAGAACTCAGTAGAATGTACAAGAAAAAGACTAACTCAGAATCTCAGAAATCCCATAAAAACAATAAACATAAGAATATATTATTTAAGCAAAGAATTCATAGGGTAAAAAGAGATGAGAAACACACTCAGACACACACATGTGTATAAATATATGTCATATATATGTAACAGAATAAAATATATATATAATAAAAATGAAAAATAACAATATACCATTTAAAAAGAGGACGAAAACCCCTGACATTACATTGTAAAACAGGGAACCTCCCAGACACCATTGAGTTCATCTTCTGCTGGTCATCTACTGCTGGGTCTGCAGCCTACTTCAAGGAGTATTTGTTTTTGTAGTGAGGATTCCTTGAAGGAAACTAAAATGGAGCTTTGGGATGGAGATGTATTTCCACTTACTCCTTTCAGCTCTAGGGGTTCGTAAGTGTAAACCTCTGTACTCTCTGTGCATGTTTTCTCACCGTATGTGCCTTTAGATGTGCACAGATCATGTTGATTTATAGGGCGCTGCACCCTTCTTTTCCTCTATCCTCTTTAGCTAGTACAGTCTTTCTCCCTTCTGTTATATAGAGTTCTTTGAACCATGAGAGGAAAGAATTAATGTAAATATCCTGTTCAAGACTAAGTTCTCCAATGTCTCTCAATGTGTGCATATTATCTGACTGTTTTCTGTATTTGTTTCCATCGGCTTCATGAAGAAGCCCTTTTTCATTGTGGCTGAGTAGGATGCTGATATATAAGTCACATTATTGCTAGAGTAATTTTTAATTATTATTCTTGATGTTAGAAATTTTTTTGATTCTTACAATAGTAGTGTTTGGTTTATCCTAGGTCTCTAAGCTAGCTATCTAGTCTTTTGTTCTTAGTCACACAAGCAGTGTTGGGAGGAGAGTGGTGAGTATGAATTTCTTCCCATGGAACAGGCCTAAGTTAAATCAGTCATTGCTTGGCACTCCCACAAGCTTTGTGCTATCATTATACTAGCATATTCTGTAGGATAAACACCATCGTAAATCAAAAAGTTTTTAACTGTGTTGGTGTTTTCATTTTTTCCCTTGCTAACTTTCAGACTTCTTGTGCAAAAGTCTATAACATGTAGAGGTGAAGACTCTATGTAGGCAACAGCTCCAATTCTCTATCTTCATTATGTATGTAAGTATTCTCTTCAATGGGATCTTGTCAGTTTCCTTTAGACTTGGCAACTGACTGAGTAGTTTAGTGGTTTCCAGAAGACTTATTGGCAAACAGTTCAATTACATGTAACCCAATATCAATCAAGAAGCTACATTTGGTGACAATAAATAGTCTTTGGGGCTCTGTCTCCCTGATTTGTCACTATCATTTATTTATTTATTTATCTTTGGAATCTTCTTCTATTGTTGGTTTCCATACTATCATTCAAATGAACATTGATTCTTAGGAACTTCTTGTTCAATTTCCTCCCATTCCTGACTTCCTCCCATCTATCCATAACTTTACATTTTATTTTCCTTTTTTACAGAAAGCTCTCACTATGACGATATTGCTATTTTCCAGAGTACTACATCTCCTGTGGAGGCTAGAGAGGGAGTGAGAAGGCATGGTATCAACTATTCAGACACCAGGAGTCAGGTAAATCACCTGTTCTAAGGTCATCAAGCAGAGTCCAGGTTGGCTAATAAAAAATTACATTATATTAATTTTTTGACAACTTATTTAATCTATTTTTCTGGACTCTGTTGGGCCTGTTCTACAACACCAAAACACCCAAAGACCTAACTCAATACCTACCATCTGTGCTTTAGGAGATTTTTTTCATGTCCATATATAAGCAAATAGATAATATGTTTATAATATTTGTGTTTTTCAAAATTTAGCATACCTCATTCAAGATGATTTTTTTTTCTAGATGCATTCATTTACTTTCCAATTTTATGATGTCTTCTCTTTTTATTCAGCTGATCTAGGTTGTTTCTAATTTCTGGCTATTACTTATATAGCAACTAAGAATGTGTTTGAGCAACTTTCTATGTAGTAGGATGAAGAATCCTTTGTTATATAGCCAAGTGTCACATAGCTGGATCTTGTAGTTGATCAATTTGATTCTTCCTGAGAATCTGGCATACTGAATTTATAGTGGCTGTAAAGGTTTTCAAACCCACCAGACATGTATGAGTGTTCTCATAGTAACCCACATCTTAAGCAATATTAACTGTACATTATTTCATTTATCCTGATAGCTATAAGATAAAATCTCAAAGTAGTAATCATATTTGCGTTTTCCAAGCTACTAAACTGGCATTAGAGTATTTTACAGAAATTTGAAATTTCTATCTTGAGAATTATCTGCTTGGATCTGTATACGATTTTTTTTAAATAAAGGCTCATTTTGTTTATATATGTATCCCCTTATTCAAAGTCCCTTCCCCCTTTCACTCCTACCAGTCACTCTCTCTTCTCCCATTTCCTCATCTCCACTCCAGAAAGGTCAGGAGGTCCCAAGGTCCCAAGGTGGCTTAGTTCTGCATCCACTCCATCTTTCCTCACCCCAACATAAAGACTGGGTCAGGTGTTTCTCTGGAAGGAATGTGCTCCAAGGTGCTTTAGATTCTAAGCTGTTCAGGGTTGTGGTTTGCATCTTGGATGTGCTTTGATTTTTGTTTAAAATCCACTGAGAGAGGACATCCCCTGCTTATCTTTCTGAGTTTGTGATACCTCACTCAGGAGGATATTCTCCAAATCTATCCATTTGCCTGCAAATTTTAGGATATCATTTTTTCTTACTGCTGAGTAGTACTCTATTGTGTAGATGAACCACAGTTTGTTAATCCATTCTTCAGTTGAGGGACATCTAGGTTGTTTCTAGGTTCTTGCTATCACAAATAATGCTGCTATAAACATAGTTGAGCTAATGCCTTTGGAGTACAAATGTGCATCTTTAGGGTATATGCCCAGTAGTGGTATTGTTGGATCCTTGGCGAGATGAATTCCTGGTTTTCTGAGAAATTACCATACTACATTCCAGAGTGGTTGAACAAGTTGATACTCCCACCAAAAATGGAGAAGTGATCCCCTTGCTCTGCATCCTCACCAGCATAGGCTGTGTTCTGTGTCTTTAATCTTAACCATTCTGACAGGTGTAAAGTGGTATCTCAAAGTTGTTTTGATTTGAATTGCTCTAATGACTAAGGTGTTGAGCATTTTTTCAAGTGTCTTTCAGCCATTTGTAATTCTACTGAGTATTCCATTTTTAATTTTGAAATTCATTTTTTAATTATGTTTTATAGGGCTTTGGGCTCTAGTTTCTTGAGATTTTGATATACTGTGGAGATAAGTCCTCTGTCACTTGTAGTGTTGGTGAAAATCTCTTCTCATTCTGTAATCTGTTGTTTTGTCTAATTGACCATGTTCTTGGCTTTACAGAAGTTTCTCATTTTCAGGAAGTCTCACTTATGGATTGGTGTTCTTAGTATCTGTGCTACTGGTGTAATATTTAGGAAGTGGTCCCCTGTGCCAAGGCATTGAAGGGCTTTTCTAGTTTCTTTTCTATCAAGTTTAAAGTTTCTGGGTTTATGTTGAGGTCTTTGATCCACTTGGATTTGAGTTTTGTACAGGGTGATAAGCTTGGATCTATTTGAATTTTTCTACACACTACCATCCAGCTATGCCCTCATCATTTGTTAAAGATTCTATCTTTTTTTCCATTAAATATTTTGGGCCGCTTTGTCAAATATCAGGTGTTCATATTTTTTTGGGCTAATGTCTGAATCTTCAGTTTGGTTCAATTTATCTACAAGTCTATTTTTATGTCAGTACCTGGCTGTTTTTATTATAGTAATTCTGTATTATAACTTGAAGTCAGGGATGGTGATACCTCCTGAGATTCTTTTGTTGAGCAAAATTGTTTTGGCAATCCTGGCTTTCCTATTATTCCAAATGAAATTGAGTATTATTCTTTCAAGGTCTGTAAATAACTGTGTTGAGATTGTGATTGGCAGTGCATTGAATCTGTAGATTGCTCTTCGTATGATTGCTGTTTTTACTATGCTGAACCTACCTATCCAGGAACATGAGAGATCTTTGCATTTTCTGATATCCTCTGATAAACTCTTCAAGTTTTTGTCATTTATATGTGTTACTTCCTTGGTTATAGTTACTCCAAGGTATTTAATGCTATTTGTAGCTATTATAAAGGGTGATGTTTACCTTATTTGATTTCAGTCCTTTTATCTTTAGTATATAGGTGGGCTACTTATTTGAGTTAATCTTGTATCCTGCTACATTTTTGAAGGTATTTATCAGCTGTAGGAGTTTCTTGTTAGAATTCTGTAGGTCACTTATGTATACAATCATATCATCTGCAAATAGAGATAGTTTCGCTTCTTCTTTTCCAATTTGTATCCCCTTAATCTTTTGTGTTCTGTTATTGTTTTAGCTAAAACTTTGAGAACTATATTGGATAAGGGGTGAGGTAACAGCCTTGTCTAGTTCCTGATTATAGTGGGATTGCTTTGAGCTTATCTCCTTTTAGTTTGATGTTGTAAATTGCCTTTATTATACTTAGGAATTTTATCAGTATTTTTGATATCTCCAGAACTTTTATCATAAAAGAGTGTCTGATTTTGTCAATGACTTTTTCAGCCTCTAAGGATATAATCATGTGGATATTTTTTCTTCAGTTTGTTTATATGATGGATGACATTTACAGTTTTTCATATGTAGAAGCATTTCTTCATTTCTGAGATGATATCTATTTGGTCATGTTGAATCGTAATTTTTATCTGTTTTGTATATGGTTTGCCAGAATTTTGTTAAGAATTTTTGCATCAATATTAATGAGGAAAATTTGTCTATAATTCTCTTTCTTTGTTGCATGTATGAGTGGCTTGGGTATTAGGGTTATTGTGGCCTCATATATAGAATTTGGCAATTTTCCTTCAGTTTCTACTTTATGAAACTCTTTGAGGAGTATTGGTATTTGTTCTTTGAATGCCTGGTAGTATTCTGCAGTGCAACCATCTGGACCCGGGGTTTCTTTACTGGGAGGCTTTTAATGACAGCTTTAATTTCCTTTTGGGTTATACGTGTATTTGGATATCTAATCTGATCTTGATTTATTTTTTTTTTTGGTAATGCAAATAAGATTGCTACACATATATTTACTTTGTGTTCAGCTTTCCCTCTGATTTTTTTTCCATCCCTGTATATCCTTATTCAAGGTCCCTTCCCCCTCCCACCACATCTGGTCATTTTTCTTCTGTGCAACTCCCCATCCCCTTCCTGGGCAGGGAGCAGACAGTCCTATGGTCCCACTGACCCAATAATGCTTGGATCAGTCTCCACTCCTGGCCAAATCCAGTTTTGTCCCTCCTCCCTCAAGAAGTGGTACCTGTTGAGAAAGCTGTCCATTTCCTCTTTGGTTTTCCATTTTTGTGGAGTGTAGATTATCAAAGTATGAACTGGTAACTCTCTGGATTTCCTGTTTATTTTTTTAAATATCTTGTTTCCTGACTTTTTATACATATTGGATACTAGCCCTCCATGGGATGTTTGGTTTATAAGAATTCCATTTTATAGACTGACATTTGTCCTCTATAATGATGTTTTTGGACATGCAAAAAATTATTCAGTTTCATGAAGTACCACTTACTAATTGTTGTTTTTATTATTCATGCTATGGAAGTGCTGTTTTGAAAGTCCTTTTCTGTGCCACTGAATTCAAGGCTTTTTCATTCATTCTCATCTATCAGGTTCAGTGTATTAGGTTTGTGATGAGGTTTTTCATCCATTTGGAGTTATGTTTTCTGCAGGGTGAAAAGCATGAATGTATTTGGATTTTTCTACCTGAGACTGTCTAGTTTGATCAACATAATTATTTAAACATGAAGTCTTTTTTCACCGTTTATTTCTTTTTCAATATAATATTAGATGTCTATAGGTGTTCAGATTTATATTTTGGTCTTCAACACAATTTCATTCATCAACATGTCTGTTTAAATGTCAACAGTTTGATATTTTTATACTAGTTTTGTAGTATAATTTGAAATTGGAGGACAGTGATGCTTTGAAATTCTGTTATTATTATGAATTTTGTTAGCTATCTTGCATTTTTGAGTGTTTACATAAGGAGCTAACATTGTCTTTTCAAGATTATAAAAAATTTGTGAAAATATGAATGAGGATTGTATTCAATCTGTAGATTAGTTTTGATAAGATGGCTATTTTACTATGTTAATCATCCAGAGCAATAACCAAGAAAGTTTTTTCCATATTTTGACATATTTTTCACTTCATTTTTTAATCTTTTAAAGTTTGTATTATTCAAGTCTTTTACTTGCATTGTCAGAGTTACTCCCAAGATACTGTTTGATGTTATTTTGAAAGGACTTTCCATGATTTCTTTCTCATTCTGTTTCTCATTTGTATATAGGAGTGCTACTGATTTTAGGCATGAATTTAATATTAAGCTACATATTAGCAATAGAAGTTTCTCTGTGCAAATTTGGGGTCACTTTCATATACTATCATAACATCTGAAAATACAGATATTTTAATTTCTTTCTCTCCATTTTGTATCTATTTGATCTTCTTTAGTTGTTTTCTTGCTCAAGCCAAGAATTCATGTACTATATTGAGTAGGTATGAAGACAGTTGACAAGCTAGCCTTGTTACTTATTTTAAAGGAATTGCTTTGAGTTCCTCCAATGTTCATGCTATAAACTGCCTTTATTTTGTTGAGATATATTGCTAATCTTTCCAGAAATTTTATCATAGAAGGGTATTGGATATTTTAAAAGACATCTAATGAGAAAATCTTGTTTGTTTTTCTTTCAATTTGTTTATAAGGGGGGTTACATTTATCAAATTATGTATGGTGAACCATCCCTACATCTCTGTAATGAAAATACTTGATCATCAATCTTTCCTGATGTGTTTTTAAATTCAGTTTGCAATTTTTTGTTTATTTTTGCATCTATATTTGTGAGAAAAGTAAGTCCTATTTACTTTCTAGACCTATTTGATTTTCTTTCTTTGTCTTTATGTAGTTTGGGCGTTGAAGCAGAAGTAACTGTAGATTCATAGAATGAATTAGGCAATATTACTCCTATCTAAATTTTTTAAAGTTTGATAAAATTCTTCTCTAAAAACATATTGTTTTATTTTTTTAAATGATGAAAGAGAGATGTTGGTGGATGGGAGACAATGTATTCACCTCAGGTAAGAGACAGACGCCATGCAGACTGTACTCATGTAGTGAATTTCTTTAGAGGAAAAGGAGAGTTGAAGAGAGAGGAAGTAGGCACAGAACAACCCCTTGGGGAGAAAGGAAGAGAAGAAGAGAGTGAGAGATAGAAGACAGAGGCTGACAAGTGAGAGAAGGCAGGTAGAGACTAAAGAGGGTAGAAACGGCAAAGTAGAGAGAAAGGACAGAGAGACAGAAAGAGAAGAAATTGCTTTAAATATTGTTATTTGGCACTTGAGTATTGACTGCGTGTACATAGATTATATAACTCTGGACTGTTTAGGTATATGCCTGAGTATTGTATATGCATGTGGCTGTAGGAATCTGGAGATGCCTAGAGATGTTGGAAATGCTAATATTCTTTCCTTTTGTGTACTATAAAAAGTGAGAAGTTAGGGTGTGGGGTTCTAAAAACTTCTTGTTGACATGCAGTATTCGTTGTCTTTGGGGAAGTTGAGAGTAAGGATAACATAGAGTGGGAGGTGTGGTTGAAGGAGCATTTAGTTAGCTGTCATCATGGAGACCTTATGCATCTGTTCTTTGAGAAAGCTGAGAAGGCAAGTTGATAGGAGAAAAAATAAATTATTATCATCTATCTCATAAGTGAGGTTAGACATAGGACTAGTAATAACCACCAGAAAGAATAAAAGAGAAGTACCCTGCTATACAGAAGATTCTCAAAGGTGAATGAGAGAGATTTAAGTGTGGAGATGCCCTTCATTGGAATATCTTAGAAAACTGGGTTCCATTTGTTGGGTCCCTGCTTGAGCCTGCAAAAGTGGTACCAGCAGTGAAATCCTCAGAGCTTGGGGAGATGACACATCAAATTGAAAAATGATGTGTTCTTTAGGAGTACCTCACCCTTCACATCTGCTCTTTCTCTAGGGGTGTATAATGCCTCTATTTCTGTAACTGTGTCAAAAAGTTAGGAGATAACAGGTTTTGTTTTGTTTTTGTTATAGTAATAGTTTCATTACTGCTTATTTCATTTTATTTTATTTTTTAATTTTCTCATACCCCTGCTCCCTCTCTGCTCCTTCTTCCAGTCCTCCCCAATGCTCCCACCAATTCACTCTCCAGAGAAGGCAAGGAATCCTGAGGTGAGTCAATTTGGTCTGGCATATCCAGTGGAGTTAGGACTGAGTCCCTTGCCCAACTATCAAGGTTAAGAAAAGTGTTTTACAACTTGGCATAAGCTTTGAGGAGCCAGTTCATGGGCCCTGTAAAGATTGTTTCCATTGTAAGAGGCCCCAGAGACTGCCATGCCTTTCGAATGTCATCTACATTCAGAGGTCCAGATACATTGCATGAAGGTTTGTCAGCAGTTATTTCAAAGTATGTGAGTTCCAACAGGACAGGACTGCCTACTCCCTGGGTCTCTCCATCATGATCCAGATCTGGCCACTCATGTAATCTCCTCACTCTCTTCACCTGGACCCATAGTTCAGTCTGATGTGTAGTTATAGATCTTTGCATCTACCACCATCAGCTGCTGGGTAAAGGTTCTATAAAGGCAATTAGGGTAGTCTTTATGATAATAGGGAAAGGCCACTATAGGCACCCTCTCCACTATTACTTAGATTCCTAGCTGGTGCCATCCTGTTGGTTCTTGTGTGTTCCCTTGTATTAAGTTTCTCTCTAATCACTCAATGGCTCCCTCTAACAGGATATCTACTTCTTTACTCGCCCTATCTGTTACTTCCCTCTGCTCTACCATCCCTTTATTTCATATACTCATGTCATCTCCCTTAGACATACTAGAGCTTCTCTATTTCCACTTTTTTCTTCTTTATTTTGTATTTAACAAAAAAAGTAACATGAATTTAAAATGAGGAAAAGTTAACAATAACTATGAACAGGATAAGAATCATAAGCATGGCATATCAAGGGTGGTAATGCAAATAAGATTGCTACACATATATTTACTATGTGTTCAGCTTTCCCTCTGAAATTTTTTCCCATCCCTGTATATCCTCATTCAAGGTCCCTTCCCCCTCCCAACACATCTTGACATTTCTCTTCTCTGCAACTCCCCATCCCTTCACTGGGCAGGGAGCAGACAGTCCTATGGTCCCACTGATCCAATAATGTTTGGATCAGTCACCACTCCTATTTCCATTTTAAAGAGGATCTATAGATCTAGGTAACTTTTCTGTTACTTAGTTATTGAGGATGTTCTGGTTTATAGCTGGTTATCCTTTGCATTAAGTCTAAAATCAATTTATGAGTGAGTTACAAACAATATTTGTTTTTCTGGTTCTCTGTTACCTCACTCAGAATAATATTCTCCAGATCCATCCATTTGCCTCCAAATTTAGGATGCAATTGGTTTTTTTCCTGCTTAGTAGTATTCCATTGTGTAGATTTACCACATATATTTAAAATCCATTCTACAGCTGAGGGGCATCAAGGTTTTTTTCAGCTCTGCTATTACAAATAATGCTGTTATAAACATAGTTAAGCTAATACCCTGGGGATAAAATGTGTATCTTTTGGGTATATGCCTAATAATGGTATTGCTGGATCATTTGGTAGATTGATTCCAGTTTCTCAGGGACCACCATACTGATTTCTAAAAGTTTACACTACCACCAGCAATGGAGGAGTGCTCCTCTTGCTCCACATCCTCTCCAACATAGGTTGTCATCTGTGTTTTTGATCTTAGCCATTCTGACAGGTGTAAGATGGTATCTCAGAAGTGTTTTGATTTGTATTTATCTGATGACTCAGGATGACTAGCAGTTCTTTAAGTGTCTTTAAGCCAATTGAAGTTCTTTTGATGAGATTTTTCTGTTTAGCTTGATAACAGGGTCTTTATGAGTGGGTATGTGGGCAGATTTAATTTGTCAGTGCTCACATGGCTGGCATTCTCAGACCTGGTACAGGGGCAGATATAGCTGGAGGGCCCCTACAGATTTGTTTTTACCATGAATCTGGCAGAAGAAGTTGGCCCATGAAGAAACCTGCAAGTGTCTGTAAAACAACTAGTATGGATTTATATCTTGATGTCATTGCAATAGGCTAGGAAGATTCCATACCCCCTCTAATGTTGGAGAGAGCTAATAATTGGCAAACCAATTACTACCCTTGTCATCAACCATTATCAGATTTGAGGAGAATAAGTAAACAAGTAGAAGAAAGACAGCTTTCACAAGTAAATAATCAAAAGTGAGACAACTTTTATTTAATCTTTATATAAACACATCTTAAAGCACATTAATTTTATCCAGTTCACCAGAAGATATTGGTGGCTTGCCATTGTGAGCAGTCACTTCAAAATGATTGCATCTCTCTTTAAAATGTTGGTACCAAGAGAACGGTGTCTATTCTAGACTTACTATTAGCTCTAAAAGTATGAAGCCTGAAAATTTTACATGGAGATCTGAGAAAGCAGCTAAAGCCTTGGTTGCTGTGGTTGAACTGATGAAGTCCTGTTGTCAAGCAGCATCAGAGTTCTGAGAAGGAAAAATTTTACCTGACTGAGCATTGAAAAGTGTCAGAGGATTATTTCCTCGATACCTAGAGAGGTACCCCAAGGTCCTCCATTGTCTTTGAGGGCAGAAGTCTCAGGGCAACATCAGTCTTCAGCTACCAGGCATTAGAAGATCTGACAGTTGTAAAACAGAAACTTGTAGGGAAAACCAATCTAAACTTGTTTAGGCAAAAAGGAAGCAATGGACTCCCTAGAGTCCTGTTGTCCACATTCTGAAGAAGGCCCTGGCTCTGTTCAGCAGGTAGCATTGCCACTTTGGAGCAAGTTCTGGGTGGAAGTTCTGTGCCCATTCATCTTCCTTTGAGGAAATAGAGGGTTTCTAGAAGCTGGCATGTTTCTCTATAAGAAAAAGCTATTTAATTAAACATTTCAAATGCTATATACTAAAGATCTTTGAGCATTTGAGGACTGCTTATTAGGTCTAATGACTGGCTCTCTCAGCTTTTGTTCCCTATTAGTCTTCAAATATGTTGGAAGCTTTCATAAAACTAGACTTTACATCCCATCCTTGTAAAGTTTAGGCTTAAAAATATGATTTTGATTACAGAAGCCAAAATTGTCATTCTGTTGATAAAAACAGAACAATTTTTGCATCAAACTAGTAAGGCTTTCTCCTGAGAAGGCAAGGGAAAGATTAACAAGGCCAAATGGGAGAAAAAGAAAAGGCATTTGTGACTTGGGGTGTGACCCAAATCTGAGAAAAGGACCCTTTTGGGAACAGAAACTTCATTATAGAATATATGTCTTGTTTACTATATAACTTATTTATCAAATACATACCACTCTATATTTAAATTTTCTAGGAAGTTGGTGTTGAATGTTTGGAAAGATGTAGGTGTGAATCTCTAAGTCAGCCTTTGTTAATCTGAATAGATGTTTATATTTTAAATTTTTATTATCAGATAAACCAGAGTTGACAAAGTATAGAAGGAAATGAAATGAGCCAAGAGTTCTGTTACCTTGGTAAAAAATTAAAAAAAAAAAAAGTCAGCCAAATGGCAGTCTACATCACAATGAGTCAAGGGGACAAAAGTAAATGTTATTTAAGCTTAACTTTGAGAGCATATATAAGTTAAATCGGGACATACAGTTCTTCCAATTAGTTATAGCATAACTGATTATAGCTTACCAATGTTAGTAAATGTGAGAAGGTAAGGCATATGTTTTTAAATTCGTCTTTGTTAGCCTGAAGAGACCTTAGGTAAGGAGAGACCCTTTATCAGACTGTTTAGGTATCATCAAATAGGGATATCTTACTCTCTGATGTTTAGCTGTGATCTTAAGATATAATAAGGCTAAACCAAGTTGTAAAATTATAAAAAAGTTATTTTTTTCTGAAATCAATTAATAAAACCAGCATTGTTTTAAATTCTGTCTCTTAAATACCTTGATTTCAGGGCAGGACAGGAACTATTGTAGAAGAATCTTACCAGTCCATGTCTCACATGGTGGTTAAGAGACACCAGGCAGATAGAACTTACATAGAGACTTTTATTGAGGGGAAGGGAGAGAGAAAATATAGAAATTGGGTACAGAGAAAGGGGCTCATGGGGAAAGAAAGGACTGGGAAAATGAGGGAGGGCAAGCAAGGGCTGAGGAGAGAAGGAGAAAGAAAATACATGGAAGAGAAGAGGGTACAGATGAAACTTCTGGGAATAGAGAGGAAGATAGAGAGAAATAGGGATAGGATTGCCTTTAATAATGGCATTTAACACCTGCACATAGACTTTATGGGCACAGAATATGTAAATCTGGACTGTCTAGGTATTTTCCTGAGTACAGGCAATGCATGAGTGGCTCCAGGACTCTGTAGGGGGCTATAAATGCTAAAAAAGTTAACAAAGATGGTCTTCGATTTTCTGTTATTCCTATTTGGAGAATTTTAATTACTGTTTCTATTTCACTAGAGTTTAAAGATCTATTTAAATTCCTTATCTCATTTTGATTTTAGTTTGATAAGTTGTGCAGAGTGGAGGCGTTAAAGCATGTCTTTATGATCTGTACTTCTTTTGTGACTTGTATTTCACCCCCTTTCATTCCTAATTTGTTAATTTATATATTATCTCTCTTTTTGTTTATTTAATTTGTCTGAGTTTTAATCAATCTTACTGATCGTCTCAAAGAAACAAGTATTTGTTGCAAGTATTTTAATACTGCTACTGTTGTTGATTATGGCTCCAAATTTATTTATTGGTGTCTAGACCTATTTGATCTGATTTCTTCTTTTTTCTTTTACAAATATCATATGTTTTATGAAATTACTAGTTTAAGATCTCACCATTTCTTAAATGTAGGCACTTACTGCCATGAAATTTGCTTTTAGAAAAATATTCAATGTGAAAATTTTATCCCATTCTGTAGGCTGTCGTTTAGTCTTATTGACAATGTCCTTGGCTTTACATAAGCTTCTCAGCTTCAGGAGATCCCACTTACTGATTGTTGATCTTAGTTTCTGTGCCACTGGTGTTATGTTTAGGAAGTGGTGGCCTCTGCCAATTCGTAGAAGTGTACTGATCTCTAAGATATATAAGAAACTCAAGAATCTAGAGCCCAAAACCTTGAATAACCCAATCAAAAAATGGGGGTCAGATCTAGAAAGGGAATTCCCAGCAGAAGAATTACAAATAGCTGAAAGGCACTTGAAAAAGTGCTCATCATCTTTAGCCATCAGAGAAATGCAAATCAAAACAACTTTGAGATACCACCTGACACCTGTCAGATTGGCTAAGATAAAAGACACAGATGGCAGCCTATGCTGGAGAGGATACGGAGCAAGGGGAACACTCCTCCATTGTTGGTGGGAGTGTAAACTTGTTCAGTCACTCTGGGATGCAGTATGGTGGTTTTTCCGAATACTGAGAATCAATCTCCCCAAGGACCCAGCAATACCTCTTCTGGGTGTATACACTAAAGATGAACAGTCTTACTCCAGTGGCATTAGCTCAACTATGTTCATAGCAGTATTGTTTGTCATAGCGAGAACCTGGAAACAACCTAGATGCCTCTCAACTGAAGAATGGATTAACAAACTGTGTTATATCTACACAATGGAGTACTACTCAGCAGTAAGGAAAAATGATATCCAAAATATTGCAGGCAAATGGATGGATTTGGAAACTATCCTCCTGAGTGAGGTATCACGAACCTAGAAAGATAAGCAGAGGATATACTCACTCATTAGTGGAACTCTAAGCAAAGCTTGCCCAAGCTGCAAACCATAACCACTGAACAGCTTGGGATCGGAAATACCTTGGACTGACTGACACCTTGGATCCCACTCCCCCTAGAGGAAAAGCTGACTCAGTCTTGATGTTGTGGGGAGAAAACTGGATTTTCCAGGAGTGGAGGCTGAACTAAGCAATATTGGGACCTTGGGACCTTGGGATCGTCTCCTCCATGGGATGGGGAGATGTAGAGAAGAAAGAATCACCTGATGTGGTGGGATGGGGAAGGGACCTTGATTAAGGATATAGAAGGATAGAAAATGTGAAGTCTTTATTCATAATAAAAAAAAAACATACCTTCTAAAAATGGCTGAAAATGAAAAAAAAAAAAAGAAAAACATTCAATGTATCCCATAAGTTTGCAATTTTTTTTATTTTTAATTTATTATAGAAATTCTTTAATATTTCTATTCCTGTCTCAACTCATTTTTCCTGGGTCAAGTAGTGAGTTGTTTATTTTCACCACTTTCTCAAGATCTTGGTGTAGATCTCCTGCTTTTAGGCTGTGGTTGTTTTATATAATGTGGGTGTTATTGTAATTTTCTATGTCTGTTAAGACATATGTTTTGTCAAAGTATTTGGTCTGTTTTTGGAGAAAGTTCTATGCTGTATTGAACATATATATTCTTTTGTGCTTGTAAAGAATGTTCTGTAAATACATGTCACGTCTATTTAATTTTAGTTATCTAAAGTATTTCTCTGTTTTCTTTTTTCCCTCTCATATTCCAGACTATTTTTATTAAATATATATTACCACAATATACAGCTTACTTATATGTAAATCTTAACTAAGTATTTTCATTGTTTGCAGATTGTATCTAAGGCAATGACCAGGAAAAAGAACAAGAGAAATTGTTTACTTGGATGGTTTGGATGTTTGGAGCATGTGATAGGTTTTGTATAATTTGATTCTCTAATCAGAATGTATTTTATATATAAAAATCAATTTTTCTATAAATGAAAACAATTTCTGGAAAGGCATACATTACTTTATTGAGAGAACAGGTCTTGGCTAACCTGTGCATAGATGAAACAATTGTGATAAACAAGAGAACAAATCACTGAGGTAAAATATTTTGGGAATGTTTATTTGGGTCAGCACATAGAAGCAATAATCTACTGGCTGCAGCCATCAAGGCTGCATACCAATCATTCAGGAAAACTTGAAAATAATGTGTAAGTTTCTGAATGTAGTACTACTTTGAAAGCATGAAATATTTATTAAAAGTAGCTGAGGTTTGGCATTATGTGACAAGGTCAGTTTTTCAGATCAGAGATCAGAAGAGGCTATTGATTATGGCACAGCCTTATTTTTAGTCTAAACTTGCATGCTACAGATACTAGAACTATAAGGTGAACACTTAGGATAACAAAGACATGTGGAATGGAGCTTGCCTGAGCCTAGTAGACAAGGTGCATGTAGGGTGGATGACAAAGTCATGGAGGGGAGATTATCTGTCGTAGAATATTTCATGGCCCTTTTGGGCCAGAAGTTTGTATCTGGCCTGCGATGGCTTTTATTTTCAAGAATAACTTCTATATTTTATTTATACTCTTAATTCTAAAGTTTTTATCCATAATAGACTGTCCATTTGCTAATTTAAAATGCATGGAGGAAATTAACCCATTAAGAGTATCTCAGGGAACTGAAAGCAGAATAATCCAACAGTAGAAAATATCAGTGAGGAAACCCTGATGGAGCTAAGTACTCAATCAAACACTGTCAAACATTGCTCTGGTGTAGGCACCCTTTGAGCCCAGATTGAAATCAAAGGACATTTCTAAAATTAATATTCTTACATCCTCGAGGTCTTTGGAGTTTGGCTTTTCATTTTCTTTTCTTTTTTCTTTTTTAATTTGGCTCATAATTTTTTATTTTCTTATTTTTTATTATGAATAAAGAAGTCACATTTTCTATCCGTGTATATCATTATTCAAGGTCCCTTCCCCCTCCCACCACATCAGGTCATTCTCTATTCTCCACATCTCCCCATCTCCTTCTCATTATGGGCTGGAGGTCCTAAGGACCTAATATTGCTCAGTTCAGCCTCCACTCTTGGCAAATCTAGTTTTCTCCCCCCAACATGGAATCTGAGCCAGTTGTTCCTCTAGGGGGAGTGGGATGCAAGGTGTTAGTCCAAGGTGTTTCAGATCCCAAGCTGTTCAATGATTGTGGTTTGCAGCTTGGACATGCTGTACTTGTTTCTTTTTTGTTTAGAGTTCACTAATGACTGAGTACATCCCCTGCTTTTCTTTCTGAGTTTGTGATACCTCACTCAGGAGGATATTCTCCAAATCCATACATGGTGGCTTTTATTCCCCCAAAGAAATGAATCAGATGCTTACATTAATTTCATACTGTCTGTCCTATGTCTCAAGCACATTACTAGCTAGCTCTTTCATCTTAATTCAACCCATTTCTAGTATTCTGTCTGCCATGTGTCCTGGCCTGTGGCTCAGCTGGATTCCTTACATGGCTCTTCTTCAGGAGTCAGATGGAGACTAACTCTGCCCTCCTACCTGTCTCTCCTCTGATCCTACACCCTCATCTATGGTGCTCCACATAGGCCAAAACATCTTCTTTATTTACAGAGATCAGTCCCACCACAGTTATCCATACACCTTGAGCCCCAGAAGGTCATGAGTAAGTCTGAGATGTGAACCACTGACCTATGAGATTTGAAAGTACATTAATAGACTTTCATTTTGCTTAAGAGTGATTGATGTTAATATTCTTGTTTTTGTTTTCTTGGAATACAAAATCATTTAAACTTTTTTTTATTTTATAAATGGTCATAGTTACAAGACTGGATTCATCAGTAGACCTTGGAATTTTAAATAATTGGGGTTTGGAAGACTAGAAATTTGAAAGTCATGCTATATTTGGGCTGGAGAGATGGCTCAGCCATTAAGAGAATTGACTGCTCTTCTAGAGCACCAGAGTTTTATTTCAAGGACTCCCAGTGCATTTTATGACCATATGTAACTCCAGTTT